>OVBI01001332.1:0-36653 GCA_900406495.1 Sisymbrium altissimum | reverse complement strand
AAAACTCCTGCCACTGCTTCTCCTTCTCATCGGTACTATTACCTCTTTTTTATTCTGTGTGTTTATACAAATTTTTATGAAAATTGTTTGGAATTGACGACTTACTTTGACCTTGCAGGAGGACTAGTGGCCCTATGAGGCGGGCAAAAGGTGGTTGGACTCGAGAGGAGGTTAGTGGTTGCTTTTGCTTCTATTTTCCTAATTCGAGACTAGCCTTATTGTGGCCTTTAACTGGTTTTCTATCACTATTCAGGATGAGACACTGAGACTAGCAGTTGAAAAGTATAAGGGGAAGAGGTGGAAGAAAATAGGTAACTTTCTTTTCTTGAGTCTATTTCCTTTTAAGGCAGCAGCATCAGTGTTGCAACACGTTTCATAAGATCACCAGTCTTCTAGTGATGAACATATTGGGATAGTTTATATGATTTGAACTCTAGACTACATGTATACGTTTTCTCGGTGTTTACTACTTCCATAATCTTTAGTCTGTTGAGAATTTTGTGAATTTCTCTCATTTGCTAAATATGATCTCTCCTGTGCACCTTGTACCTTGCAACCTATTTGAGAAACTTAATTTCTTTTCTTTTTTTGTATCTTAAATGTTAAACGTAGCTGGTCTCAGTCCTTGTTCTTGTTGTTTGATTTATTGTTTTTCATTTTGTAGCGGAATTTTTCCCAGAAAGAACAGAAGTCCAATGCTTGCACCGGTGGCAGAAAGTTCTTAATCCAGAGCTTATTAAAGGACCTTGGACTCAAGAGGTTCCTTTTTAGTGTTCTGAAACTTTTTTTCCTCTTTTGATTTCACGTAAAATCTGCGAGCTTTAAAGATTCTCTCTTTTCTAAATTTTTAGGAGGATGATAAAATCATTGAACTTGTAAAAAAGTATGGACCTGCCAAATGGTCTGTTATTGCAAGGTCTCTTCAAGGTCGTATCGGGAAGCAATGTAGAGAAAGGTAACAAACGATTAGAATAGAGTGCATGCCTCCTTTGATTTTGGAAGCTTCAATGTATTTCTTATGATTTCAGGTGGCACAACCATTTAAATCCTGGTATTAGAAAAGATGCTTGGACCACAGAAGAAGAATCAGCTCTGATAAATGCTCAGCGAACATACGGAAACAAATGGGCTGAAATTGCTAAAGTCTTACCTGGAAGGTATACTTTCTTGTTGAACATGAAAGTGATAAGATCTTAGTCTAGAAAAAAGTTCGTATGTTTTTTACTATCTCATTCTGTTAATGCCTCTGGATTCATGAAATAGTCTTATCTGGCTTAATGCAGGACGGATAACGCGATTAAGAATCACTGGAATAGTTCATTGAAGAAAAAGTTAGAGTTCTATTTAGCTACAGGCAACTTGCCACCATCAGCAACCAAACTCGGCGTTCCCAATGATTTTGCTGATGGAGACAGAGATTTCAAGCTGTCTAGTGCAACTAAGCCTCTAAAGGATTCTGATTCGGTTACCCCAACTTCTTCAGGAAATACAGATGCAACTGAAGATGGAAGCGAGCATATAAACTCTTCTTCAGATCTGCTTGAAGAATTTGCTGCTTCGCAAAGGATCGGTGTTAATGAGTACGCTTGTTCTCCAGCGTCTGTTGAGAACAAGCCTCAGTTGCCTAACCTGGGACCAAAGTATGATTGTTCTCCTGCGTCTGTTGAGTGCAAGGCTCAGTTGCCCAACCTGGGCCCAACTCCAGAGAAAGCCGGAATCAACTCAAAAACTTATGTCGAAAGATCCGTCCAAAGGAAAGAAGAAAATGGGTTTGGAACTCCAACGCATGGCAATTTGTGCTATAAGTCTCCTCTAGATTGTTACATTCCACCAGAAGCGGATCTGCAACGTATGTACGGAAATGAATGTGGTTGCAGTCCCGGTGTTGCATCACCGCTTAGCTTGCTCACTCCACCGTGTAATAAGGACAGTGGTTTAGCGGCAACAAGAAGTCCTGAATCTTTCTTGAGAGAAGCTGCTAGGACTTTTCCGAACACGCCTTCTATCTTTAGGAAAAGGCGAAAGGTTGTTTTGGCGAAGAAAACAGATGATGATGATGTTGTTTATAGTGTAGTCAAGGAAGTTGATCAAAAAGAAAATAGGAAAGACAGTTCAGAGATGTCTCCAGTTCGGAAAGAAAGTTTGTTGCTAGAGACGGTTGATGATTGTGGAGACGATAAGGAAGTCGGGTCAAATGGAAATACTTTCAATGTGTCTCCGCAATATCGTCTAAGAGCTAAAAGAACAGCAGTATTCAAATCAAGACAGCTTGAGTTTACATCTGCAAAGGAGAATCAGCCGGATAATGAAATGGAAACATCTGAGGTAGCATCTGAGGAAGACAAGCGTGTGTAGAGATCCTTCTCTTCTCTATGCAGAAATCTTCTTCATATTGTGCATACAAAGCTGGATATATCAACTTACAAACTGTGAGTGAAAATTTTAATATCTTTTCTCCAATATATCACTAATTTGAGTTTGTGCCAATAATCTGTTATTCCTTCGTTCCTGAATACAGAGATTATCTGAAGAAACTGGTGTGGTTCCAGAAGAAATACCAGAATTTTTGTGAAGAAAAATCAGTTTAGTTCTCCTTCACTTTCTTTCAAACTACTGAATACGTGGCTTTTGAAGTTTTCCGGTCATCTAACACCTGAACTAATGAATCAGGTACACTTGAAATAGTTTTGTTTTGTTCTTCACGTGGTGGGAAATAATCCTTTGTTTTACTTCCAAACGATTCTGTGCAGAAACTAACTAGTTAAGATACCAATTGGTTATTTTAGTTAATTCTTTTGGGTATATGTAGACACTAAACACTGAAACGTAATTTGCGCTCAACACACTTGTTTTGGACTTGGTTCATACAAATATCGAAAGGCTGTGTACTTATCAGATATACACAATTTAGTATCCCGGTTTATTCTCGAAATGACAACAAAAGTTGGGCCGATTTATTTTGCCAGAAAAATTCGTTACAACATACGCTTCTCGATGACGGGCTTTACAAATGAAAAAGCATACAAAGTTACAAACTTCTATAATACTGTTTTTTTGTTCCTTTTACTGTGTATATCTTCTCGAATGTCAAAATTTGTGTAACATGCCATATTTTAACACTTACTCTTTTCATTTTAAAAGAATCTCTTCCGTCTCAATCAACACTTAATTTGAATTAGTATCAATGAGAAATTTGAAGATTTCTCGACCATTTGAATAAATAAAGTTATTCAACTGCAAAGAAAATACCCTTATTTACAAAATACAATGTCATTTCCACAAATAAAGAAATCAACCAATGACAAAAACTAAATAAAATAAAATAAAGAATCATCAAAAAATTTCTCAAATCTTCAGAATCTTAACTGATGATAATTTAAAGCAGCATATGCAATTTATACGATAATCTACACGGAGAACAACCCTTGAGACAGGAAGGATGGAAAAAAAAAAGAAATAACTTTTTCTTTTATTATAACAAAGAAATAACTTAAAGAAAGAAATCTCCGATTGTGGTTTGATTGAGAACTTTCGAACTGTGATCGAGTCCATGAGAACCAACCTGACAAGGATTTAACAAAGCAGAACATGATATTACCGTCCACACATAATTTGTCCTATTGATTCAGTGATTGTTAAGAATAAAAAACATTTACTTACCATGTAAGTTAATGCAGCATAACGTTCTTCATTCAAGTATAGTGGTTTTCCTCTGCTCATGTCGTTATCCTAGAACAAAATAAAAAAAATCAGAAATCGATATCCTTAGCCCGCAGACATTTGAATCTTAGAAGAACTTTCTTTTATTGTAGGTCTACCTCTTCTCCAAACGTATCCAAGTACGGAGACGGCCAAGGTGATTGTCTTGCAAATCTTTGTAGCAAAATTGTAGTCCGCTATTGAAAAATGAAGAATAGTAAGCAATTAAACGCCCAATGATGATGCAAAACACCATACATACACAAGCAAATATAGAAAAGAAAAGAAACTAGAGAGAGAGAGATAGAGAGGAGATACCCGTATTAGAAGATATACACCAGTTCCAGCACCACATGTGACTGCATGGGTCTGACAACCACTTTCTCTGTAAAAGTAAGTTGGAATGTATTTATTTAGCTTCCAAAATAATAACTACGATATTTGTAAACTAGTGAAAGTGAAGCAAATACCTGCAACAAGGTCTCCATATGGGAGAACACAACCTTCCACAAAGAAGACATAATGCAGGTTCTTCGATAACTTTCGTGCAGTTGCTGCAAGGTTTTTTGATACACCTAATATATATATTAAAAAAAAAGTATGCTTCTTGATTAGGGAAGTTCTCTTTGAATGGGGAAAAAATTGTCCAAAAACCAGAGAGAGATACTGCTGCAAACCTTTGGAGTAGGTCTTGGTATAAATTGGGTAATTTCATAAGCTGGAAAGGAACTCCAGGGGTTATGCAAAGGGGCCCTTTAACCCTGTTAACGTTGTATTCCTTCTGAAAATGTCGAAGCCATGTTTGTGTTGAAGACCGGAGAAGTTCATCATTGAGAATGGTATCAATAGGCGGAATCTTGAACATTTTCTCCAATTCATGCACATGATTCAGCTCAGATTGGGAGTCATACATGAAGTCCATATTGTCGCTGGTGGAGTCAGATGGCAAATCAAACATATCTACCTCTTCATGAAACTTCCCAGGACTAGTTTTCAGTAGCTTCCACAATAAAGCACATCTCCTCAAGAAAGGAAGACTATATTTACGGAGTGTCTCTTTTATATCACATAATAAATCCATATTGTTAGTCCTGAAATATCCCCAACCACCTGATTCTCTCAAAGCGATGGAGATGTCGCTAAGCAGGTTTTCTTCGAAATCTAACTCACTCAAGTCACACAGGCGACCTGCACAATAGGCAATTACACTCTGCACCAAAGACAACATGATTAGGAAAAGTGAGTCTTAAAATGCAAAGCTAGTCTACACACAGAGAATAATGTGGCATACCTGAACAAGAGAGACACTGTAGAAAATATGCACAAGTGATAATAGAGATTCCTCGCACGTGATAAAAGGGGATGGGAGACAAAAGAGAGCCCACATCAGTGATGAAAATGGGTCACGGGCAAGAACTGGATCAGATGCCCGATTCCAGAGCAGGTTTCTATGCTTCAATGAACCTGCTGTTCCTGAAAAGATAACTCTTTTCAGATTTTATCAAGAAATATAATCTACAGTTCGCAACTAGATCTTTGATAACTAAATGGCAAATTGTAGATAGACTAAAATTGATCCCATGAAATCCCAACTAATGTAGACAGACAACGCCACATAATTGGTTCTCTTTCAGAAATAAAGAAAAAGTACCTTCACTTCCGAATATGCTGCTCGAAGAACTACTTGAAATTCCAGAGCATATAGACTCCGCGAGATGCTTCATACCCGTAAATCTCTGACGAACATGTAAAGCACTCTTTGTTCGGGTGCTCTGTACCACTCGTAATAAGAGTGGCAAAGCAGTTCCCTTGGCAGTTTTAAGCTCTTCATACAAGGAGTCAATACAATAGACAGGACGCATCGAGTTCTTCGCACAACGACTAACAATTTCCATTGAAATAAGAGAGTATTTAAGGGTGTCCCACATAAGGATTGATTGTGGTAACCAAGAAGTTCCCGGAGGTTTTTCCTGTCGCTTAGAAAAATAGAAATTCCAGAGCTTGTTGGAGACAGATTCAAGATCTTTCCTTCTTGGCTCATCTCTCTGCAGAGAAACTGTTTTAACACTATCACCGTCTTGGATCACGTCGGCAGCAGATTGTAGTAGACACAACGCTTGAGAGAGCCAAAGAGAAGGCATCTGTGCATCTGATCTACCTAAGTTAGCAAGCGAACTTTCTTGTAGCTTTGAGAGAGAACATAAATCCTCAGGACATGCAGGCAATACAGAATTAGCTAGTCTGCGGCATGCAGGACAAAGAAATTCTCCCTGAAAGAAGAAATAATGTGGAAGCTTCAGAAGGAGCAGATTAAAGCCCCAGAATCTCTAAATTGGTCACGTAAATACCTGTAGTAGGTCCACGATATGTGCACCTTCAAAGACACTTCTTCTGTCAGACCTACACCATCCAAACAAAAGAAAAAGAGCTTTTAAACGCAACGTTAATATCACAGCTGTAAATCAAGGAAGCAAAATAATCAATTCAATCATGCACAACAGGTAGAAAGGAGATATCAACATGAACGAAAACGGGTTCACCTATCTATACGCTGATTAATTAAAAAATTTGTTTCAGCTACGACTACACAGAAGACAAACATGGCTGACCTTTCCCTTAGGGAGTTTAAATATCGTTCAAGACAGATTTGATGCACAGCATGTCCACATGATGAAAGATAAACCCCATCACAGTCGGTAGGCTGAAACCCATCTGAACTGACATCCGGATGTCTGGAGGTTTGTCTTGATCGACTATCAGGTAATCTAACTTGCGAAGTAGATAGAGCACCAACAGAATTTCTTTCCGAACTACTTTGAGCATCATGCTGTCGATGATCTACATGTGTAAGGCTTTGATTTATCATTTTAATTTTTTTGCGAACAGTTTGATACATAGCCATCTCCAATGATTCCATGTTCGATTCTTCCTTTCCCCTCCCATCGCTAGACCTCTTCTCCTTCTGAACATTCCATATTAGCCGGGGTGTTAAAGCTTCAAGCACAGAATCAGTAGCAGACTCAGAGGTTGCATCATCTGACAATTGCAGCACATTAGGAGGAATCATTCTTAAACTATCTGAGGAAACATTTATTCTCAGGAGATCGGGAGCTCCATCAACGGATATCTTCTTTTCGGACTGTGGACCTTGATCCCAAGATGGAGGGCCTCTATCCACAAAACTCATAAGTTTAGATTTCTGCAGGTACGAAAAAAGAGAGATAATTAAGTATGATACAGAACAGAACTTCCTCGGAGTATATGTTTAGTTAACATTAAAAGTCACAACTAATAATATCTATGGTACCAACCTGGAGAAAAATCAAGAAAGAAACCGGGTCTTTGGAATCTGGGTCATGGCAGAGGGAACAAACTTCACGATCAGCAATTTCTGAATCAAGTTCCATCACAGATTCATTCTTTTCAGTTTCAGATATTGGATCATCATCATCCATGCTGGACATCAAGGTAGACAAGAATTTTGATTGTTCAGCTTTCATTTTTGCCTGCATCCAAGTTAAAATAACCATAACTAGCATATCCTGGATCTTGTCAATTCTTACTGTCGATAACAAGTTGAATAATGAACATTTAACGGTTTAGACTGTCTTAACCAAAAAAAATGTTTATTAAAACAGAGGAATGCATGCATGACTACGACCTGCATGCTCCTGTTGATAAACATCAGGAGAACATAGATTTGAAATTTGAAAAAATCTTACCAAAATAGCAGCCTGCCTCTCTCTAGCTTTAGCCTTGCGTTTTTCATCAGAAGCATAGCTTGATGTGACTTTATCAAGGCCAGAATGGCCGACCACCTCCGGGGCAAGACTTTGCAATAGGTTCATACAAACAGAATCAATTTCACTGAACTTCTTCAGCAGATTTCCAATCCAGGACGAAATATTGCAAAAGCCTGCCTCTGAAAATTGCTGGAGACCATCGTCTTTACGAGTCCTCATTAATGAAACAAGAAGAGACAACAAACTTTGTTTTCCAGCCCCTTGATTTGTACCAATTGTTTCCAGACCAGCTAATTCGAGAATCGGAATGGAATCTTCTACGTAACAAGCCTGAATATTAGATTCCCTTTGCTGAGTGCAAATATCCAATGATAAGGAGAGTAAGTGCAGTGCAGTTATGAGAACGCCATCTGGAGCGCGTGATTTAACAGATGTACCACTCTGTAGTGCGTAGTATAAAACAGAGCAGATGATTTGAAATGTGGCTTTGCATGTGCCTATTCTAGCAAGCCCCTTTAGAGGCGGATAGATCATCTTCCACCTAGGAAGTTGAGTGGTCAACGCAGACACTCCACAATAGCGCGAAAATCTTTCTTCTGCAGATTGCAATTCTCTCGAATGCCAACGAGGGTGGTAGAGATCCAATTCCTTCCAACAAGATGCCCGTAGTGAATACTTTCCCTGCCAAAGAACTAATGTCAGGTGGTTTTTACATTGCGTGTCAACTTAAAGCTGAGGCTAACATATGGGTTTGAATCAAGACCTGGTTCATGCCGGATGGATTACAAAAGACTGAAACGGCGTCTAAGACCTCCTGGAGCTCCTCCGACTTGGACAGATCACGGGGTAATGATTTGACCAATTGACTATGAGTGAAATCTCCAGTGGCTAACTTGAAGATGATCTCCCTTCTCAAACTTTCAGCAGTAGAAAGACCACAAAATCGCCTTTCTTGCAGAATCTGTATCAGAAGAGCAAGCATTTCCTGGACCAAAACTGCTTCATACCTGAAAAGAATTTTATGATACGAATGATGCCAAAATCAGGCAAGAAAGACCAATAATAGTAAAATCTTTAAATACGAGGAGTCATTCTAACTGACCATCTAGCAATAAATAAATACGAGACGAAGGAAACTGATAAATATTACAATTAATTAGAGACACATGCGTAAATACAGACCGATATATTCAATGAAGAAATAAGCATATTGTCGGAGATAACTTGACAGTTCCAATGTAGTAGAACTTTCAAACCATGCAGTGGGATGTATTAGTGGTAAGAGGACAATAGGTACATACTCATTTGTTATATCAGGGTTTAGTGAAAGATAGCTCGAGAGCCCAAATCGAGAGAGAAGCTTATTAACATAAGAATCTGCTGGAGCCAACGCACCACAACATTGCAGAAGAAATAGATCAAGCTCAAGTCCCTGTTCTGACCTGTAAATGGAAACAACTAGAATGAGAAACATGTGAGTAAATGATGATCTACAGCCCTTTCATGATAACAATAGTATTCTTTCACATACCAGCGAACTGACCGATACCACTCACAACATACTAATGCAGAATCTCCATTCTTCTTCCACATCCCAGCAATAACTTGGGAACAGAACACCCTAACCCGGAGGACATGCTCCATAACAAATGCGGAAAATCCGGAAGGATGAAAATCTCCTAACACATAGCTGAAGAAGTCGGCCCGTGAGATCTCATGACTAACATTGACTCCATGGCGCAATGCAGATTCTCCATAACACATCCTTAATGCTTTTTGTATGAGCAAAGAAAGTAACCGGTGTAACGGTAGATGAACTGATACAGCCTGAGAGCTCACATCGTACTGGATGTCCGGCCAATCACACAGACCAAGTATGTGTACTTCTGATGATGCATTCTTCGCCGGATCGGAAGAGTTGCAAGAAACTCTCCTAGAGTCAGCTGTAACATCTGTCTGAACCTCCCCATTAAATCCACCAACATTATCCAAGCTAAGATTTGTTTGTATATCGCCGCATAGAGGTGATAAGCCAGTACTTGGATCTCTGCTAGAACTGGCAAGACCACCAGATACACTTCTTCCAGTTTCAACCTTTAACAATTCTCTCCTTGGCCACGCCATCTTGCTGCTAGGGATGTTTCTGCCGCTAGGAGAAAACAACTTGGAAAGAAATTTTGATATACCTTCATCGTCTCCTAAGCATGTCTCCAGAACTTTCAAACACTCACGTATCAACCATATGGCAGAAGAAGGAAGCAGGGCATGGAAAGGGTCAGTTTTGTGGACTTCAGAGGCCATCGAGCTATCAAAGGAGCTGCTGCTTACCATCGCAGTACATACCGAATCTTCATGAGACAATCTCCCAACTTTTGCATACCTTTCTCCATCTCCATCACACTTATCAAGTCCTGTCTTGGTGATTCTCTCATTTTCTATTTCTTCATCACTGGCAGCAGAATATGTACCAGTAACCAACAGAGAGTGAATAACAGCTATTGAATGACTCAAAACAAAGAACAAATGCATGTACTCATTTTCTTCCTCAATATGGATTCCAGTCTCTCTTTTTAGAGAACTCATTCCTTGGGCAAAGGTCAAGAGTATCAACCATGATCTTGATAACTCCCGATGTTCATGTGTTGCATACTTCGAAACTACAGCATGGCTCGTAACAAATTTCAAGTCTCCAATGACTCGGTCACTAGTCTCACACAATCGTTCCCACTTTGAATTCTACAAAAGAAAACCGTCAAATAAATTTCACTGTGAACAAAATCAAAGCGGAAATAAAACCATCACCATTAAAGTAAGATAAACAGTGGATAAAAAGTGTCATTATACCCAAAAAAAAGGAGAAAAGAAGCTATCTGTTTACCTGTAGCACACCATCCTCCCCAGAACAAGAAAGAAAGATCTCATTGAGGCATCCCAAAAGCATAGCTAGCAAATTCATTTCCTTCACCAGAAATGGTGTTAGAGTCGGCACGGTGAGGATTTGGACAGAAAATGTAGACAGCAGCGGATATTTCTTGAATGCATTATCATTACCCTGCTTAACCGCATCACTTATGACAAGTGGATAGTAGTTCACAAATGCTTTTGCAAATTCCGACTTAAAGACTGGATCTCCTATTAATTTGAGGAACAAGTCATGTAGTTTCTCCATAACATCTTCGTCCAAGAACCTCTCAGCCTTTACGAGAATATTCAATAGACCACTTGAAGAGATAATCCTTCTAGAAACGAAACTTAGCAAACTCTCACTGGACTTGGAAAATTCCAGAAGCATTTCAACCACTACAAAGGTCAGCTCGTTTGACATCTTTTGGAGTACTACAAGAGTATCGTTGGATCTAGCATCTTTCTGAGCAATACTTTCTGCAGATAAGAGCTTGTTATTCCAACAAGCAAAAAGGGCATCAAGCACAGGCCCAACTGAATTTGCGACATTTCCTGAGAGGGGTTGAATCTGTTCAGAACCTTTGTGTTTTGAACAGAAACCCTCCCGTTTCCATGCTGTTTCATCCCCACAATCACAACAACCACCGCCTGTGTAGATGATTGAATAGTCGTGGAAGCGGTGATCCCCATTCTGGAAACAAGGCACGCAGATTGCACAAGTTGGGTCATTCTCGCATGTCCTACACCTATATGCTATATCATTGTGGCCCCAGACGGAGCCACAAACACCTCGCTGATCAACATTCAATTTAGCCAGGTTCTTCAAAGAAACACCAGGGTCATCGAGGAACATCAACCACTGCAGCCAATTCATGCTCTCCCTGAACCTCATTTTCATGGTAGGACTCACCGCAGACTTACGAGACCGTTCCCTAGCTTCCTTCAATCCAACTTTAACATCCTCATCTGTAGGTAAGAGAGCAGAGACTAGCTCCGCAATCCTGGACCGGTTAGCTTTAACGAATTCCACTAGGCCACGTTTTGAGCAGCATTCTTTAGGAACCCCAACAAAGGCAAGCCTCTACAAACCAAAACAACAAAAAAAAACACAAACTTTTTTACTCGAAGAAGCAATTACAGTATCATTAAAACAAACCAATCACCACGCATTGTAACCAGAGCTACAACATGAATCAGCAACAGTACCTCGAGGAGATAATCTTGTGAGCTGGGAAGAAAGGAACCAATAAGAGGCGAGTCGGTGTCCATTTCCCTGGTTAAGGAGCGGCGGATATATAAAACCACAACCGCAACAACGCTGCAGAAACAACTGCTTAACCCTAACGCCGAACTCCGACTCTCCAGGGTTTGTTTTCCTCCGATGAAGAGAAAAGTTCCGAGTCAAACGATGAGACTCGGATTATCAGCAATATACAAGTGATCCTCTTCACACACGAGGCGGACGCAACTTTTTTACAAATTCCGTAACTGCAAATTCAAAACGATTCAACGCTTTTTGGATACATAAAATTGGATTCTATCCAAAATCTTACCTCCAATCGTCTTGAGAGAAAAACCCTAAAATTATCCGATTGCAGCTAAAACAAACCCCCAATTCGGAAGTGTTTATTAATATATATATAATATAAAGGTTGAAACTTGATTAAGCCAGGGCTGTTCGCGGAGCTCGGCAAGTCTCTATTACAAAAGAGAGATACGAACGATGACAAAGTCGGGAACTGTGTGTTGTGTTTTTGGGATTTTGATTTTCTCCTCCTCCTAATGATTGATATATTGTTTGCTTCTTTTTTTTTATTTTGGTTTAGTTGTTGAATTTTTCAATTACTAATAAAATTACTCTTTAGTCTTTAGTCTTTAGTCTTTATCAATTCACTAGCTCCATATATTCAGTGCCGTGCCAAGGATTTTAGGAGCTTGAGGCCAACTTTCAAAATATGTTTTTATAAGATTAAAATATTATAATTGAGTACTTATATATTGCAAAGTATTAAATCAAAAAATTTCTATAATATTAATAAAATATATATATATATATATATATATATATATCTATATATAATAAAAATTTATGAATTTAAAAGATATTTAAGTGGTTAAAAGATTTTTTCTAGAATCTACATATATAAAAATAACTGAAGACATTATTAACAATTAATAGTTAAAAATAATAATTATAGATGATTCATGAAGTCTATAATGTTACAGAAAAACTATTACATAACTATTTTATGTTCTTATAAAAAAAAATTCTATCAAAATCTTAAATCAAATATTTTTCTATAAATAAAACAGCCAAACCATCTTATTTATTTAACCTTTCAATTCCAATTGTTTTATTTAATCAGTTTAAATTTTGAAAAGCTTCAAACTTATAGAAGTAAATTGTGGGACTTCATAAGTTCTTCAGAGTATTAACTAAATTTTCTATTAAAACAAATTGATTAAGAAAAAAAATACTTTTCCTTGATAAATATATATTTTTATGTTTGATTGGGGCTAAACCTAAAATAAATTTTATCAGTATACTAAAACTATTTTGTGAAAATAGGGGCCCCTAAATGTAAAAGAAATAAGGGGCTTGAGGCTAATGCCTTTTTGATTGTACACTAGGCACGGCTCTGCATATATTCTTCGGATCATATATTCTGTATCGACAATTTTTAAAAATTCCAAATAATTCTCTTTTGTATTTTAGTAGTGTGTTTTTTATAATATCAAAATGAGAACAACTTGTTTGAAATGGAATTATATGCATGAACTTTAAAATTGTCTCCCATATAATTTATTTGAATTTTGAATTTTCCAGTTATTATCAATATAAATTGTTGCAATCTTTTAATTTATAAAAATCAAATATATCATTAACTAATATACTAATGGCCCATGGACGAAAGCAAAGCCTATTAATAGCTTTGAGATCGCCACACAAAGCCTAAAAAAGCCCATAATGATTTAAAGTTTTATATATTGGGCTGGGCCAGTAACTATCTAACCAATTTGCTTTGTTTTGTATTCATTTCATTCTTTTCTTTGTTTTATTGGTTTACAATTTGAAAAGTTAACATATTTTCTTTTCTTTATTCATGACAGTGTTTTTACTATTAGGCGACATGAAAACAGTGGATCATATGTAAGTGATACTTGGTAATAGTTTTTCAGGTTTAAGGAAAATTTTTGATGATTTTTGTTAGACAGAAATTCATTTTTAAAAAATATCTTGAAGTATAAAAAAGAAAGTTAAATATGTATATGTGATACATATAAATTATATATTAAATTTATTGTGTTTACTTTTAAAAGGAAAAATTATAAATCAAAATTTATAATAATTTTTTAAGAAACGCTGATAATATTTTTACTAGATATAAATCATTTTTTCTCGAAATTTTTGATAATTTCATAATAAAAAGATCGGATAAAATTACGGATTAGTTGTATCGGTTTTTCATTGCTTGTTGAAGATTTTCTATCTTCTTACAACAAATCATAGCCAAATAAACTGATACTTCTTTTGGTAAAACTAAGCAATTTGTTTAATCATGTAAAGTATATTTATATATATATCCCCATGGGGTAGTCTTATGAAAAAAGTCAATAAGTCAACGATGAACAGAGAAGGATGAAGAAGAAAGTCCAATAGGGCGTACTGAAAAATGTCCCAACAGAAAGGGAGAGGAAAGAGATAAACAAAAAAAAACTCATCTTTCACACTTCTTTTTCATTTCAATTAAAAATTTATTACAAAAAAGACTTTTCTTGAGAGAACAAATGTTAGGAGATTATTGACAAAAGGTCTGGAGTTTCATTATCAGACAGCCCAGTTCTTTTTTTTCTTTTTTTGTTTCTCTTTCTTCTCCGGGAATCTTCGTTTTTCTTACTCCAATTTTGGAGTTTTCTTTAATATTTCGCTCCATTTCGTACGCCTTCTGGGTTTGTGTTTACACACACATAAAGCTCTTACCTTTCTTTCTCTTTTGCTTTTTTTTAATCGAAGAATAGCTCGAGCTGAGTGAGTGATTGGTTGCTCGTGTTTAAATGGGAGCGTGTTTCAGCAATCAGATCAGAACAGATATTGCTTCTAGTACATGTGAGTATTTTGGTCAATTTCTTGCCTTTCCCTTCTTCTTATTATTATTACTATTGAATTTTGGAGAAGGTGACAGAGATTTCAATGACTGTGGTTCTTTCACACTTGCTTTTTTCCTGAATTAGAAAGTTATAGATTCCATGAAGTTATTATTCAGAGTTCTAGATCGTTTGTTTCCATTATTAGTAAGAAGAGATGAAATTATGGAAGTCGTTGTTGTCGGTCAGCTAAGTAGAAATGACTGCCACTTTAAGTCTATAGAAGAGTTGTCTTTTTTAGAACCAAAACCGTAGATTTAAGCTGTTTCAGTCGTTAAGTGGTTTTAGTTCTAGCCAGATGTTGGAGAACCCTACAAAACCAGATTTATCAACCATTCTTTACGGAATTACAATCTAAATGCATTGGCTTGTGAAATTCTTGTGTGTTTGAAATTACAATCAACCACTTTAATAGGAGAATTCTTGTAGGGTTAAGTTCGAAATTCTTGAGTAGGGATGGGAGCAAAGGCTCGTCGACTACTTCCTTCTCTCATATGCCTCGAACAGAAGGCGAGATCTTGCAAAATGCTAATCTGAAGAGCTTTACCCTCAGTGAACTCAAGTCTGCAACGAGGAACTTCCGGCCTGATAGTGTGGTTGGTGAAGGTGGTTTTGGTTGCGTTTTCAAAGGATGGATCGATGAGACTTCCTTCGCTCCTTCTAAACCGGGGACCGGAATTGTCATTGCAGTGAAAAGACTTAACCAAGAAGGGTTTCAAGGTCATCGAGAATGGCTGGTTAGTCACATTTCTTCCGAACTTTTCGTTTTTGCTATTTCACAAGAGGGCAGCTCACGATTGTCGATTCTTGAACCTTTTTCTGTTTTTTTTTCATTATGGAAATACAGGCTGAGATCAATTATTTAGGTCAGCTAGATCATCCTAACCTTGTCAAACTGATTGGATACTGCTTAGAAGAAGAGCAAAGGCTTCTTGTCTACGAGTTCATGCCTCGTGGTAGTCTTGAGAATCACTTATTCCGAAGTAAGTTCAGACATCTTCAAAAAGAAAGAAGTTCATGAGAGAATCTGGTTTACATACAATGATTTAATCTTTTTCTGATTTCTCAAAACAGGAGGAACATTCTTTCAGCCACTTCAATGGGGCACCCGGGTTCGAATGGCTCTTGGTGCAGCTAGAGGACTCGCTTTTCTTCACAATGCTCAACCGCAAGTTATATACCGAGACTTCAAAGCATCCAACATCCTGCTAGATTCGGTATGATACATGATCGATACTTTGCGTAGCTATGGTTTTGGATGCAGCCAGAGAAGTTTATCTTTACTGTTTCTCCATATCTGCAGAACTACAACGCAAAGCTTTCGGACTTCGGCTTGGCTAGAGATGGTCCAATGGGTGACAAAAGTCATGTATCTACCAGAGTCATGGGAACTAAAGGATACGCTGCTCCAGAATATCTAGCTACCGGTATGTCTGTATGCATTTGCATTTTCCATTGCTGTTTTATGTCAACTCTGACCAATGCAAAGAACTCACAATATTGATATTCTTGTCAAATTTGAAAGGTCATTTATCGGCAAAGAGCGATGTCTACAGTTTCGGGGTTGTGTTACTGGAGTTGTTATCGGGAAGACGAGCAATCGACAAAAACCAACCAGTAGGAGAACACAATCTAGTGGATTGGGCAAGACCTTACTTAACAAACAAAAGAAGGCTTCTCCGAGTGATGGATCCTCGCCTCCAAGGTCAATACTCGCTAACCCGAGCTTTTAAAATTGCACTTCTTGCACTCGATTGCATATCCATGGATGCCAAGGTTAGACCGACCATGAACGAGATCGTCAAGACATTAGAAGAACTTCATGTCCAAAAGGAAACACCAAAAGAGCAGCCGAATCTTCAACCCAGCAATGACAACAACAACAACAATAACAATAACAAATCTCCGCAAGCGGTGAATTATCCTAGGCCTTCAATTATGTAACAGTCACAAGATGTGATTTCACCGTGATTTAGAGATGTATAGACTCTTTTACCTTTGTCTCTGTTTAGGTATTATGCTGTTTGTCTTCTTTTTTACCTACTTACCTGGCAATGTAAGGGAGAGAAGAAACAAACTTATAGTCATAAACTTAGGTTCTCTTGCTTTGCACAACAAAAGAAGAAGGTTTGTTTTCTTGCAAAATGTTACAAGTGTTGTCACATACAAAATGTCATCCGGATAAGAAAAAAAAAAAAAAAAACAAAGAAGTGAGATCCCAGGAGACAATCAATCTCTGTGCTCATCGTCCTAACAATGCAACGCGATCTGACTGTACAGCTTGAGTAAGGTTGATATCGAAAAGCTCGCAACGAATAGGCATCTCAATCTCATAGAAAGGATTCTTCAAGACATAGTCAGTGTAGAGTTCATAAATGTATCTAAGGAGGCTCTCCATGTGAGGAGTTCCAGGCTCACAAACCACAAAGAACTTGGTTCCTGAGGTATATATGAAAGAAAAATCAACAATCAAGAGAAGAAGAATACATAAAACAGAGGCAGTTGTGAATGATATATTGCAAATGGAGATGAATATTTATAATACCTGGGAGAGACTGGAAACAATGGAGATCAAAGGTATCTGCTTCGAGAAGCTCGATTCCAGAACAGCCGTTTACAGGTGAAAGCTGCTGAGAAATGGCGTGCATTGAGTGCCATAAACTCGCAACCCTCAAGCTATCATTCGTATCCATCCTTCCTTTTGTTCCACAATCCTAAACTTTCCCAAATCCCAAACATTACACAGATCAGAGAAACAAAACCCAACAATTGAAGAAACATTCGACAACTTTCTGCTCTCGAAATGTTCTGGTAAGCCAAATCAAAGCAAAAATAGGTCCCTAGAGCAATCCCTAAATCATCTCAACTTCTTTCGCTTAATCTAAACCTACTGATCTCCAAATCCGGCGAAATTAACATCAATTAGATCGTCATTTGTAGAGATTCATACCTTGTAAAAAATCAAACCACCAGATTTGTTGATTATGTAAAGACTATAAATCGCTGCCATGTTTGCGAGAAATATTCAAAGATCCAGAAAATCTCCGAGACGATGAACAGCAAAGAAACTAGGGGCACACTACAGATCTCTCCTGATGGAGGAGGAAATTATTTTTTCTTTTTTTCTTTAAATGACGTCGTTTTGGGTAGATGGTCTTTAATTCAGCCACGTCAACTTTCTTCCACGTTCCCATTAGTACTATTGTTAACTTAACGTCTCACAGAGCGCCACGTGAGCTTTTAAACCAAAACGGTGTCGGTTTATTACTCTCGCCACCAACTACCAAACGTCTGAAGAAAAAAGTATAAGTAAAGGGGAGAGAAGTGGAGAGTAAACACAAGTACTAAAAATGGCGGTGAAGGAAGATGAGAAGCGAAATTCAACGGTCGAGATCTCTGGGTTACGTTTCACGTACCCTGGAATCGACGGTCATCCACCTCCGGGATCAAAACCACTTATCGAGGATTTCTCTCTGAATCTCAATTCCAGCGATCGGTGTCTCCTCGTCGGATCTAATGGCGCCGGTAAGTGAAACTCTCGTCATCTCTATTTAGCTTTGAAATACGTACGTATTAGGATCTGAGTAAATCGATAATTGAAATCAAACAGGGAAGACGACGATTCTGAAGATATTGGGAGGGAAACACATGGTGGAGCCTCACATGGTTAGGGTTCTAGGTCGATCGGCGTTTCACGACACCGGTTTGACATCTTCTGGTGATCTCTCCTATCTCGGCGGCGAGGTTCGTCATTGTGAATGTGTGATTGAATGACAATTTTATACGTTGGTTCTGATTTGGAATTGGATTGAATCGGATGTTGTTTTCTTCAGTGGAGGCGTGACGTGGCATTTGCAGGATTTGAAGTTCCGATTCAAATGGACATTTCCGCTGAGAAAATGATATTCGGAGTGGCCGGTATTGATCCTCACAGACGAGATGAATTGATCAAGGTTAGTTAGTTCATCATTCAAACTCTTTTACTTTTGATTGGTTAGAGCATTGCCTAATCTTCGGTCTTTGTCATTTAAGCATGTGAAAGTGTCTATCATTCTGTATTTTACAAGGTGGAATGTAGTTGTTAGTTTTGTTCGAAACAAATGCATGTGATTCTCTACCTAACTGTTTTGTTCTAATTGTGTGGTTGGTTGGTTTAGGTGTTGGATATCGATATCTCATGGAGGTTGCACAAGGTATCGGATGGCCAGAGGAGACGCGTCCAGATTTGTATGGGACTTCTCAAGCCTTTCAAGGTATACCACTTTTCTTTTGCAAAACTCAAACGCCGATATGTGTATGTTTGAGTTAAGAAACCTTTTATCTGATGAATCATGTACAGGTTCTACTTTTGGATGAAATAACTGTTGATCTTGACGTTCTCGCAAGAGCCGACCTTTTGAAGTTTCTGAGAAAGGAATGCGAAGAACGAGGAGCAACCATTATCTACGCGACTCATATATTCGATGGCCTTGAGGACTGGCCAACACACATTGTAAGTAATATATTGGGATAAACTATACTATCTCACTTTTCTCTATTGTTTGCTCCTCTACTGAGGAACAACATTAACTTCCATCTGTAGGTGTATGTAGCAAACGGTAAGTTGCAATTAGCAATGCCAATGGAGAAAGTGAAGGAAACAAGCAAGCAGTCGCTGATGAGAACAGTTGAGAGTTGGTTGAGGAAAGAAAGAGACGAGGAGAGGAAGAGAAGGAAAGAAAGGAAAGCCAATGGGCTTCCGGAATTCGAGTCACGCGCTGAAGAAAGCCGTGTCACCGGTGATCCTGCTCGGATGCTTAACAATGGCTGGGCCGCCGGGAGACTTCACTCTACCATTGCAGGCGGTGAAGATCATTTCGTTCTTAGCTCAAACAGAGTTCTCAGATAAGCTTGGGAGGAGACTCCGCTGGAGCAAAAAGGGTCGGTCACAATAATATTTTCTGTTTCTTTTAACCACGAATAATATTTTTCTATATTCTGTAACCTGTTTGTTATCATTGATATGAATTTATATTGTTTTCTAGTTATATTTTAGTTTGGTAATGAGAGGGGGTCAAGAGTGAAGAAGTGAGAGACGGGTGAAAGTTCCTCTGTATTACTTTGTTTTAGTTGAGATTTTTTTAGTAAAGTAAAATTTACATTGTAATATTTCTTTGCCATAGAAGTTTCCATTATAAATATTGCAAATTTCAAACCCATTTGTCTCGATTCATTTTATAGTATTCTCTGTTTAATTACTCAACTATCAAAATTATACATGTCTAATTACTAATTAGTAATATAATAATGTTGACAAAGATAGAAAGAGCTAGTCACATCGACCTCGTCCTTGCCGATCGCGCTTAACTACATTCCCTTCTTTTATTTGGATACTCTTGAGCCTTTTTTTAATCCCACGCAGGGAATGAGCTCTACCCATGGTGCCAAAATCAAACTGGTTTCACCATTGGCCTATGCAGACATCGGCAAAAACATTTATATATTCAAAATTAGTCAGAATTAAATTGGCAGTTAAACCGCGAAGAGATCAAGACAGAAACAACAATCTTAGGCGTATTCCCCTTTTTTCCTATTCAGAGCTTCACAAACTAGTACTGACTACAGTTACAGAATTTATTCGTTTTAGTTAAGAAAACACACACAGACAGAGAAGTAATACATGTTTGGTTACTTATAAGTGATAACGTATCAAGTTATATTAACTATATATAATATATCTACACATCAAGGAAAGCAACTACAAGTATAATTTGAACCAAACCTAAACGAAACTAAAACATTACTGTTCACTGTTATAAATCAGACTCTAATTTTCTTTTTTGGCCAACTAAATCAGAGCTAAATAAGTTATTACATCTTTGTTTTTGGCCGAACATATATGTTATTACATATTTGTAATCATTTTTGGTCATGAATCGTGACATATCCTATCATAAATAAATCAGTATCTTTCTTTTATTGAAAAGAATTGGGAATCGACCGAACAAACAAATCACATTTGAAGTCATCGGTGATTTTCTTACGTTCGTCTATTGTTTTTTGTTCTTTTGTGCCGAAAAAATATTGATGCTTTTACGATGAGATAATATAGGATTTATGCTCTCCACCATCTTTAATCTTTCTATCTTTTTTTTTTCTTTTTGTCACGATAAAATATCCTACAATTTCGTCTTCTTTTTTTTTTACATTCATTCAGGTGAAACCGACCAAATAGACTGACCACAATATATACATATGTTCTCTCTATATATATACATGGATATATTCTTTTCTTCTTTTTTTCTAACAACTTTAGGTTTGTGTATGGCTGCTTAAAGGAAATTGAAACATATTAAAGGCAAAAATAAAACTAAATATTATTCGGATTCATAGTGATGGCCTCAACTGAGATGAAAATTGTCCATCTCGACCAGCCACATATAGCTACCTAAACTACTTTTTGGTTTTGTGATTCGCAAAAGATAATACGATTGTGGGTCGGTCATGATTTTGTGACTTTTAAGAAGCAAGAGAGCCGATGATATTTGCAGGAGACAACGCAATTTTCTTTCGCGCACTATTTTATGTGTTATCGCTCTGATTAAAACAAGAAAATAAAGACATGCTACCACTATTTAAAATTTTGCAGATGAACATTTATAAATTGAAGTGATGTACCGTAACTAACAAATACCTCAGTTTGAAAGAAAAAAAGAAGAAGCTAAAGCCGTTGTTATTACATCACTGACTGATGCAATCTAAATAGGATGCATCTATATGTTAGCATATATATGAAACATTGTAATGGGATTAAAAAAAAAAAAGACAACACTAATGTAACAAAATATCTACAGAAGAACAAAAACAACCATTATACATTGGTTGGTCCATCAACTAAATCACCAGAATATAAGATAAGATTCTGTAAAATCTGATTCAATATCTTATACTACTTTTTGTTATTTCTCTGATAAATTGCGATCGCAGATTGCACATGATGATGGTGTAATGCTTTTACATCACATCACATGAATTCTATTCTCCTTAGGCCATCTCCCTCGGGAGTTTCTTCCCAAGATATTTAAACAAATCAAACAATAAAAAATTCAAAAAGTAAGAAAGAGAAATGAAAGGAGAACATACCGTTTGTGCGTTGAGAGACTTAGAGAACCTTTGTAAAAACCCTAAAGACACATGTCTTAATTTTATTGATCAATTTGGTTTAAAAAATTAAAAATTAAATACATAACATAATAAAATTAGAAATATTAATATTTTATAATTAATATACCCAAAAGAGTATATGCACTGATGGAGATGCTCTTAATGCACCACCTCTTACATAAGTACATGCTAAACTACGTATGGTACACCGTATATCCCGGAATTCTGGACCGTATAAATCTATAGATTCCGTGCGTATAGGTTTGACTGGTGACGTACGTTAACTTATAGGAACGGTTTTAATTAAAGGCGAATAAAATTGATGATACTCACACATTTTAAAAACAAATATATGAAGTTTTAATATTTTATAAGCGCTATTCGAAAGTTAAACATAACAAACCGATTCCAACACAAGCAATTCATACACCACATTAATATGTTAAAATATTGAAGATAAAGAAAAAGCCAACCATTTATTTATATAAATCGAAAATCCAAGTTTCTTAATAATATATATACTTAATACAATCAGAGTGTAAAGGAGAGCTGCGGGCTACATTTATCTTTATCCCAACCCTTTCTTTTTGAAGCCGCTTCAGCCTCTCTACATTAACCAACAAGACACAACACACACACACACAAAAAAACGAAAACAAAGCCTAAATGTTTTAAAGTAAAACCCTAACTTCCAAACCAAGCATCCCCAATACTTTCCCTGAGAAAATAAGGGAAAATTGGTAATTAAAACCCCAATTCCAAATTGTAACTAATTTTAAAGACACGTAAATATATATATTAGAAAGAAAAAAAAAGCTTCAAATATATCTTCCGCAGATTTTTGTTTATCTTCTAGAAATCAGACGCGGAAATTCTTGCCGGAGAAAGTCTGACCAAATTGCCAGTTACTCGGAACGATGTTGTTGGAGGTGGAGCTTCGGCCATCGGAGGTTTTGACTCTGAAAGAAAGAGACTGGCCGACAAGAATTGCATTGGATTGCCAGTTTTGTCCCCAATTCCGGCTAAGACCTAACCAGCCTGTGTTGCTTCCTTTGACACTGACCATCTGGACGTTTCCGGCTCCGGCTACGTTAGTGACCAGCACCAAGTTGAAGTACTTGGATCCATTGATCGTGAATCTCATACCCCCCTTCTTCCTACATGGGACCCTGCAACACCACAAAAAATAATGTTAAATATATATTGCAATTAGTGTTGTCTGAAAAATCTATAGTCTATGAACATTTGATGATTCATTTCCAAAAAACAAATCGACAGAGTATATATATTAGACAGCCACTTTGAGTATTTTATTAACTGTACGTAACTCCATGATAGAAGTTAAATTAATAATACTAATAATATGTTGTGACGACCCGACTCGGTTTGGGTTATGTGGATGGCCCGGCAAATGTATGGGGTGGAGTGAGGAAGTGTCGGGACTTAGCTGACTTCAATGCAGAAAAAAAAATGGGAAAAAATGTTTTCTGAATCTTAGGGGTCAAGACGTGTAAATTACAGAGTCACCCTCGGATTTTTAACTAGACGCATTATCTAACAACCGACCTAGTAAAAAAAGGTATTTGGAAGATGGACAAAAGAAAAGGTTAGGTTTCGTTGGTTAAAGGCTATGGCTTTAAAAGGACTAAAAGACATAAAAGGTGATTGCATAGACTCAACTAGAACAGTACGTTAATAGAAAAAACCTTTATTGTTTGGTTCCCGAGAAAAAAGAAAAAAAGAAAAGAAAAGAAAAGCAAGCAACTTTCTCGGGAAAATAAGGAAAAAAAATCGAATAAAGAATAGAGTGAACATGCGAAGGCTCTGAAAATCTTCAAGCTCACAGATTCTTAAATTAGATTCGGGATCCCTGATTATATAAAAAATAACCTCTGAAGTCTGAAGCAAAAGAAATATTATAGTTATATATTTGACTGAGCAACATAAGGCGATTTTATCGGATCAGTATTTCTTATTTGGGAAACTATTGATTATAGAGAGATAAAAAAACAGAGCAGAGAGAGATGAAGATTTTACCTGCGGTAAGAGACGGGGACGATACCGGCCTTATACTTAGCGATGGACAAGAACATAGGCATGGCGAGATCAAAGTGTTCACGAGGAGGGTTGCACCAACCACCATTGTCGCTAGCTTGAGCGAAGTTAGGAGGACAGAAATTAGTGGCGGTGATGAGGATTGATGGGTTTCCGGGAAGACACCAGCCTGGATCATTGACACATTTGAGCTCAAAGCAAGCGCCACAGCTCAAACCATTGTTGAATAAGGCCGTGCTTAAAGCCGCCGTGTTCACACCGTAACCTTGGCTATACAAATTCCCGTACCCACACGCACCACCTAACACAATACAAACCGTTATGTTAAATGGCTACTCGGTCACTAGTTGTAAAGATTATGGTGAGATGAAAAACAGAGGAGGTGAGAGAGAGAGAGAGAGAGTGTTCGTACCCATAGTGCCGGAAGCGTCAGCTTCGCCATAGAAGGTGGCGTGAGCGTTGACCCAGGGACCTCCGGTGTAAACTCCAGGGATTTTGGCGTTCACTGTAGTCGCCGCCAGAGCAGCAACCACCATAACCACCATTGCTGTCATTACTTTCGCCGCCATTTTTTTCTTCGGTACGGCAACAAAAGTTGGTAAAAGTTTTTGGAAGAGAGAGAGAGAGAGAGAGTGAAAGAAGAGAGAGGAGAGTTGTGTGAAGGAGGAGGAAGGTAGGGAGGCTACTTATGGAGGGAGAGAGGAGGCTTCAAAAGAGTTTACGGCTTTATTTTATTTTATTTTAAATTTAAAAGTACCTTTTTATCAACAAAAAAACAATTCCGCAGATTTTTCCTCGTGGATCTAATAAATTATTTCTATTATATTCCACCGAACTCAAGAAAGAGTTCAATCACTATTCACTATTTAGTGTGGTTTTAATTTAAAATTTCCAATTGATGGAAAGTAGTTTTTAACTGGTTTTAGTAAACTATTCTTGAACTGTTTTATACTAGTATAGTTTAATTTTTTCCGCTTTAGTCTAACATTTAGATTTGAGTCGCTCTGTTTATCATTCCAACTTAATAATCATGTATGCATATTTCATCATTTATACAAATTAGTGAACAACGTTTTTTAGGAGCTCTAAAAGATATGCTGTGAAAAACATCCAATTTATCGTGTTTTAGATGTTTACCTTTTTTGATCATATTTAGATGTTCACCTGAATAAGGCCAGAGTTGTAAATTTTTTTAAAAACATGAAGGGTTACGAAAAGTTATTTGTTATTATTATAAAACACTAAATATTCCAGTTATCCTTAAAAAAAAGAAAAAGCATTGAGCACTTGTTTCTGCTGACTTTCTGTAAAGCAATAAAAAGAAAATCTTCAAAGCTTTTTCTTCATAAAAAAACTGTCATATTATTAATTTGTTTTATTCCCATTTAGGTTAACTAAAAGTTTTGTACTTAGGTCTATCAACAAAAAGTGAATACCTAAAAAAGGATCAACATCCAAATAATTTTATATGCATGCAGTACCAGTATCTAGTTCTTTGCACTCAAGCAATGTGTATAAATCGTTCCCGAAGTATATAGACTCTTCTCTTTTTACTTACCTTTCTTACCTTTCTTACCTTTATTAAAGTAAAAACCATAGGCCGATATTAGATAAGCAATTAATAATCGGCCCAAATAAAGGAGCGTTGAGGCCCCGTAACTAACCCTTTCCGGCGGCTTACGTGGTTATGGTGATTAAAACTAACTATCAGGTCCAATTTTTTGCGATAATTTTTGCTCATACCAAGTTTGTCATTGTTATATTTTGGTTTTCGGCATGCATTTTTTTAAAAACATAGGAATTTTGTATATACATTAAAATACCATAACTCGATAAAAAAGCAATATTTTTATCTATTTTTAGTTAGATAATTATATATTTATACATATACTATATAAGCCAAAAGGATAGCAAACGCACGTGGTCCGCACATGGGCACCTCATGCATTTTGCCTTGGTCAATTTGCGAGTGACCAATTGAAAATCCCACATGAACTAAACTCTCCGATCCGATCCGATCCGATCCAATTCATTTTTATCATACTGCAATCATTTTCTTTAATAATCACAAGAATTTTGAAATTAATGAAATCCCTTTCTCCCATCTATTTCATTTTCTTATTATACAAGTTATCTAAGCTATCTCTTGCTAACTAAATATAATGCGAGTAAGATTTTTGTTTTTATTTTTTGGACCATAAATGAGACTAGAGTGTCCGTATAAGTACACGGAAAATACGGTATCGCATTTAACAGGGCCGTGCGTCGATGAAGTTGGGCCTCAACTGATTGCGGGGCCCATTTTCACGTCTTGCCACATACATCCCGACGCATATTAGACTCGTAATCGTCACAAAGCGAACGCATCTGATTCAAAGTGGGTAAAAATACCATGAATATATGTGCTCGATCGATTGTGAGGAAAAAAAATGTAGTCTATAATGTAAATTCCTTCTGATACAGAAATGCATATAATGGAAAAAAGTACAGAAGATTACATCAAATAAAATATACTAAAACGAGTTATATATCGACAATACAAATTATTTTTAGCAACCCATAAAATTTCGAATCTCCCTATATTATTGTATATATATATCATAGTATATATATATCATAGTTATAGAGAAATTTAAAATATTCGACCACCATATCCATGTGGCTTCATTTATTGCCAGTACTTTCATTTGTTTAATTCTATAAATAATTATTGATCTCAAGGTACGTAAGCCATTACTCAATAGGGCTTTCTTATTTATATATTTTCTTACTACGTTACGTACACCATAAATGTTTTCACATTTTTGTTGGGTTTTTGTCGATTTAATAAATTATTTTATAATTACATTGTTAACACATAGATCGAATGTGATTAAACAAGAAGTCAATAAAAGTCAGAGATTTATTTCAAGTAAAATTTCAAGAAGCACATGTGATTGTTTCCAAGAATGTTCACCTGGAATTAATCATTTATGGCATTAGACGACAACTTATAAGTTACTTTTTTGTTTGATAAAAATTTATAAATTGTTACAACATGTGAGTTAAATTTTTTTAAGATGTTATTAAATTATCAATCTATTTAGTCGTTTACGTAAAAGTTCTAAGACAAATTAGTAAAGATATAGCATGTGCAATTAATATTCGTTAGGGTAGTTTTAGAAGCAAACAAATCCTTAGATCACACTTCGTCCGTACCACTTGACATCGAGCACTACTTTAGTGTTTCCCAATGTATAATCGAAACCGTCACAATACCTTTTCTTGTTTTATTAAGTCTTCGTCGGGTAAATATTTCAATAATCATATACATATAAATTTATATATTCTTCCTATCTGTAGATAAATGTGTTTATAAGTTGAGACATGCATAATTATTCTTACGTATATACAGGATCAAATTATCAACTAGTCGGTGACCGGTAATAATGGTTAGAAAAACATAATGTAGGAACATAGTAACATGAAAATATTCATTTTAAGTATTTGTTGCTTCACATTTAATTTTTATTGATACGCTTATCAACTACGAACGTACGTTTTCAGCATTTGACTTTTTTCATGTTCCACCACAGCTAAACTCTCGGTACGATTTTGACTTTGTAAACAACGTACGAATTCCTTTTCTCTGTTTATAATCACTAAAAATATTACAAAAATCCCAGTTTGTATTATCGCACAAGTAAAGCCGCTTTAACTACACGTTTTATGGCCTCATGCTGAAATGGAAAATGTAAAATTATTGCGTCGTATACTCGTATTTGAATAGATATCAGACGTGGAAGAAGAGAAGCTACCATTCATTTGGTTCAATCATTAACATATAGATCGAGATTCGAGAAAATATTCGCACCTTAGGCCTAGAGTTAAGGGCTCAACAATGTGAAAGCCATATGATTAGATCCGACCTACCTTAAACTCCAAGCTACGTTCTTAAGATCCTAATATCAAGTTTATACCTTTCTCAAGGCTTTCAAGCTCTGTTTGAGAGACTTTTAGAACGATCAAATCCAAGATTCAAATAGTATATTCACATTCCTTTTTTTTTTTCTTTTGCTCCATAGAACCAAAGCAAGTTTCCTATCTCGACTTACAACAACAACACGAAAATTTGTATGAACCATCTAAGCGCCTACCATATTACCCATGTGTTTTAACTCCTAAAGCAGATCACACAGCTCGAGCCACCACTGGCTGCGTCCATCAGCAAGTTTCCTTGTAACTAATATAGCAAAATAGTGTAAATTATTCATCGATTTCATATCACATAGGATATGAATGCAGAATCAGAAACCTCTCTGTATTCAAGAACCAAATTTGGAATATGAGTGGAGATGGTGAGTTACCTCTTTTGCAAATAACAGGCGCTCTATCAGTTTCAGGCCTCTCCCATGTTTAGAGAAACCGAGTTTTGATGAATTTGTCTGGGAACTAAGGTGTTGTTAATTCTCTCTAGAGGACTTCTTTGAGAAGAATAAGATCGTCGCGGGGATGAGCTTCTTCTACTCGAACTTCGACTTCATCTCCCACTTGTTTTCCTTCTGATACCCAAGCGGTTGCTTGAAAACCCACCTGGAAACATTTTACGGGTGATTTAATTTCGCCTTTCTTGTATAATATAAACCGATTATCCTCAGAATTTTTCTTGGTTGTATCAAAGCAATTAATTACCTCAACCAGCAAAAGGGATGCGATACGGTCTTTGACAAATCTCAAGATCAATGCCGTGTATTTTTTACCCTTTTGTTGTCTTCTGAGAAACTCTATTACCCAATAACGAAGACCACTGTTGCAGAGTTTTCTCACCACTCGGTTTTGCATGTTTACGGATGCTGCTATACCTTCTAGCTCACCCGCTGAGAATGGAAAATTGTGACCTCCTCGAAGAAAAGCCTTAATCTGTAATTTAGACAACATGCTTTGCCGAATCATTGAATTGGTCCATGTTCAAACAAAGGTTAAAGCAAAAATCACAAGTACGTGTACTGGATTCACTGTCAAGAAGAATCAAATCTAAATCATATGATGCTATGATGGTGAAACCGGTTTACCTGGTAGTGAGCGGTAAGATCCATGTATCGACGAATAGGAGATGTGAACTGAACGTAACCAGGAATTCCGAGCACACCATGTCGAACAGGACATCTGAAATTCATTTCTGCAGCACGCATTACTTTGACAATGGATGCAGAACGCACAGGTCCTTCGGGAAGATGCGCAAATGCAGATACATCAATATTTGACTGTGGCTGTCCTCTATATGGCAATGGAATATTGTGCTGAGACCCAAACGTTGCTATAACCTCCCCACAAAGAATCATCATTTCAAAGACAAGTCTCATTGCCGGGTCTGCCTGATTTTCTACATAGAGATTAATCAAAGGTTCTGGATCTTCAGGATTCACCACTTTGATACGAGTTTCTAGTGAAGTTGTGTCCACTGCACCCTGTGCAAGCCCAGAAAGAGGCAAGTGTTACAAAAAAACAACATCCAGCGAAAAACTTAATGTCCACAGAAGTTCGCTACCAGACGTTTCGGGTTGGAAATGTTAGACAAGAGAGAACCATTTGCAGAACAATGGTTTTTCCTAAGATAAAGTTTGGATGACAGACCACACAAAACTCAAGCTAACCTGCTCATGGCGCCATTGAGAGCGGAGGAAAGCTGCTTCAGATAGCAATCTCAGTTCAGCCTCCTCTTCGAGGTTCATGTGAAGCAACTCGGCAGCACTTTCATATGTCAACATATAGGTCGGTCTGATGATTGAATTTTCTACCGAATATTCTGCAATGCTGTAACAAGAAGTTGTAAGTATTCTTTTTGTTCTGAGTATTCTGTAGATAAGAAATCGAGAGAAGAGAAATGAAATACTGAGTTACCTGCCATCAGAACGCAGGACAACAGACACAGAGACAGCATTGCATATTTCTCCTTGTCTCAAACTCATTCCTTCCATGGCAAGTTTTTCTGGAAACATGGGATAAGTAGCCGTAGGAAGAAAGACAGAAGTTCCCCTTCTCCTTGCCTCTCTAGAGCACATACTAATCAATCAGAGTGACCAAAAAAAATGTATTAATGGTGATCAGAGACATGCCTCGTACTTACCTGTCCACTTTGCTCCCAGGTGTAACATATCTAGCAGGATCAGCAACATGTATCCAGATCTTTATCCGTCCATCCTGCAATCTCGTTGCACTTAGGGCATCGTCGAGCTGCAGAAATTCCATGAAATCAGAACGAATACTGACTGTCAAATGAGATAGCATTCAGACTTGACTTTTCAAACCTAGACTTTGCAGAATGAAATATAGGAGAGTTAAAAGTATTTACCTCATCAGCCTCATCAACATCAATTGCATATACCTTCAAGTGTGTGAGATCAATCCTCCTAGCCTAAACAAGGTCTGAGCAAGTAAGAATATTGAATCTTGGAGAATGACTACGTCAACACTTTGCTAAATCACCACTAACACGAGGTAAATATTTTCATATAACCAACATATCCAAATGCAGGGTAAAGTGCTCACCGCATCAAGGTCAGATGACTCTGAAAGAAGAACTTCAGCAGCTTCGACAATTGCTTCCGAGTGGTGGGTGGGAAGATTCAGCTTAAGCAGTTCAAGATTAACATGCACAGGAAAATACCCAATATCTATGAGAAGGTTTAGTGCCGAGACAGCCGTTTTCTGTAACCCCATGGATTTCAAGATCTGTCATGAAGCACCACCAAAATACATGTGATTACAACAAGATTGTGAGTTTGCTTGAACAACCAAACAATAAAAGATTTTGGGAGATGTAGCTTCACATGCGTATAACCGCTTAAGAAATGTGGCTGACTCACCGCTCCAGCCAATTTCCGTTGGTCAATGCTTGCCCATGCATCAATAGCATAGGCTTCAAGTGAGCCAATATTTTCTCGCACTTTATCATCAGCTAACCATGAAGATTTGGGGGGCTTGGCGTGACTAGGCGCCTTCTTAGCAGACTTCAGCAATTGAATAAACTCCTCAAACTCTCTATCTTCTGCCTCCTTCAAACGTTGTCTTCGTAAAAGCTCTTCCACCTACAAACAGAAAAAACAAAACCAACGTCAGAATATCAGAGAATAGAAGGTCTTCGAGCAAAATCACGTCGATTATCACAAGAGTCCGAACTTCAAATCAAGATCACTTTGCATTCATTACATATCATCAAGCCTCGTAATAGCATCACCCAACAAGCCAGGTTAAATCTCAGCCATGCTCTCCAAGTATTGTTACAAATTTCATCCACAGAGAATTCTATTACTTGATTTCATTAATTCATGGAATAAATGAAGCTCGGTATGACTTGATAAAACAAATGAAATCCTAATATCTAAGGATTGAAAGTCTTACACTACCAAGAACAGAAAGGCTATGGAGAACACCCTTCTAGTGACACAGATAAACCTATAAATACAGGAAAAAAGATGCACAAGAAATACCTGTTCAGTACGGCGAGGGCTATAGATTGATCGAGAACCTTTCGACTCCAAGACAGAAAAGTATATCTCGTCTTTTGAGAGCAAAAAATGAGCACAATAGCTTTCGAGAGGATCTGAGCGACCATAAATCATCTGAAAATTTAAAACCATTGTCAAAACCACAAGCCTCGACCGCTGCATTTACTCAAAGATATGGTACCTCTGCTAACTCTTCTGGCGTCACAGGTTTGTTCTTCTCAAGCAACTCCATCCAAGCAAACTCAATCAGCTGAGGATCCTACATCGAAATACAACTACAAGCTCATTCACGTAACATGAAATCCTCATCTTACACTAGAAAACTCCCACACAAAAAAAAAGGAAACCTTTATACAATGTCATTACGTACCAAGTTATCCTGAGCCCTCTGAAGAAAACCAGTAAGCTCTGTATGGTCAAAATTATAAACACCTGGGACGATGTACGTAATTTGCTGCGGTTTGATAGAACAAGTAACACCATTCTGCAAAGTTTCAACAAAGTCTTAACAATCTGCACCGAGGTTAGAGCATGCATGAGTACACGTGTATATCCAAGTGAAACCTGATCAAAGACCATCCAGTTCTTCTTGCCATCAGGTCTATGAGTAACTGCCAACAATACTCTCTCTGGATCCTTCTTAAACTCCAGAAGCAAACCGGCTTCTAGTTCCTGGTTTACTAACTTATCCTCCACAACCTCTCCGTAGCTTGTTAATTTCACCCTACACGTTTCACCTAATCCTCTTTTAGTTCTCGAATTCTACTTCAAAGTATATATATATATCTATAGAAGAAGGATAGTGAAAACGTTACTTCACACTGGCGCGAACTCTGATGCGGCTTCTTCCCTTGCGCCTGTTGATGGATTCGAGCTCTTGAGAAACACTTTCGACTAGACTGTGGATGCAAGACGAGCAGCTCGGAGCATCGCCACCGGTTTTCTGTCCGAGAAACCGCCTATTCGATCGGAGTAGTGGAGAACCTAAACCTAATTTCGAGAATTCCCGGAGGTGAGATGCTCTGAGTCGCTGAATACGGTGGCGGAATAGAGAGACGGGAGGAGCGCCGCCGGAAGTGGCGGTGCGAATGATGGAGCAACCGTTGATTGCTCTCACTGACATCATCGTAATGAAGACGCCACCGAACGCTAAGGTTCGATAACGGAAGGAGGAAAAATTCGAATGATATCGGAAGTGAACAAATCGCTCTCTCTCTCTCGTTCATGTGGCGATAGAAGGAAGGCAAATGAAGCGGGTGACAGAATCTGGAAAATTCTAAGTTTTGCCCCGTCTTTTTTACTAAATCACAAATGTTCCCCGTGTTTTAAAATTTATGTTGTTTTGGCCCACTGAAAAAATATAATTGTTTTTTCTTACTGAATCAGGAGAGAGATCTTATTTTTTTTAAAGGTTTGGTTTATTACAACTCAAGTTATTCAGTTGCAACCAGGGATAAAAAAATTTAAAAACTAGCGGTCACTTGAGAGAAGAGAGCCTTGAAGTCTTTGGTTGGAGAACTGATTCCCTCTGGTTTTGAGCCGAGATCGAACGCTTTATTCTTAGCTTCCTCGAACAACAATGCCTGTATTTGTTAAAAGAAAAGAAAAACGATTGAAGAACGCAAATAATATGATTTTAAAGAAAAAAGAAGCGGGTGTGGTGAGCAAACCTGAATGCAGACTTCGGCAACATCAGCCCTGGGGACGGTTTTCGTGTCTGTTTCAAGAAGCTCGTCGTCTTTGCCAACGAGCAGCTCTCGTGCACCACCTTCTTTATCTAGAAGTCCTCCAGCTCTAATTTTATCAACAGAAGAAGTTTACGAAAACATGAACAAAAACAGCTTAATCAGTTACCAGGATTTAAGGTGAATTTCAACGACAATATAAAGAGGGTCTTGTAGTTAGAATAGAAGCATTAGAATGAGTTTGTTTACCTGATTATTGTGTAAGGAGTTCCAGAATCAGCAAGGTACTGTTCAGCTTTTCTCTTCCAAATCTGAACCCACATAAGGTAGCCAAAGGAGAGAGCCCAAAGGTTACTTACTAGGCGTATAAGAAACCAAACTCGTTTTTGGAAAGAAGAAACAGAGAAATGTTAACCAACCAGTATGTTCCCATTTCCCAGTTTGTTCAAAGGATGATCCGGCTTTGTTCCACCCATGGACCCAACTAAGACAATATGCTTAACACCAGCAGCCTTGGCTGTTCATAGAAGCTCAGCCAAGTAAGGCACTTTTACTTTTAACGAGACAAACGCAAGAAACAAGAGAGGATAAAACAGAAAGAAAGCAAACCTACCAGCATCTATTTGGTTCTTCTGGCCAATCCAATCAACCTACACAAGAGAAAAACAATGCTGCAATGAAACACAAATCAAGCTGAAATTTGAAGGCTTTACGTGGTCTTTGTAAATTACCTGTTCAGGGTATTGTCCATCATCAAAGATGAACTCGGGTCTTCCACCTTTTGTGGGATCAAAACCAGGTTTCATTTTGGGGACAGCGCTAGTGAGAATTACAAGCGCATCGATCCCTTGAATTGCAGGGTTAATGGCATCAACATCCCTTATGTCACCAATGAACACATCCGCTTCTCCTCCAATTTTCTCTTTTCCTTCAGGAGTTCTCACTAACCCCTTTGCCACAAACTTGTCTGACCTCTCCTTCAGCTTCTTGTAAACAATCTGGCCTATCAATTCCATTTAACAAAAAACAAAAAGTCATCGTCTTGAGGGTCATCACATATTCACATGCATAAACGTTTGACTCCCAGCAACAGCCAAGGAAAAAGTGTCATCTTTTTGGATCATAAGCCTCCACTGTAATCAACCTAACATCACTAACCCTAGAACCTCGCAGATTCCTCTATGGCTTACGCCGGTTTTTCTCAGCAAAAACCTAACGGAAGTAAAGAGAACTATGATCAAAATTGGTAGCAACGAGATGAAAGAGTTAGAACCTGTTCTGCCACTAGCGCCGGTAACGAGAACGGTGGGGAGATTCGCCATTGAAGAAACTTTCGACGCTCTTGAAATGTTCCAAAGACTAAAAGGAAACACTCTCCGAAGCCATTAAAGAGAGTTTGACGACAACGGAGAACCGAACAGTAGGAGCATTGATGACCGTCTGATGTAAAGACAGTTTGTTGGTGAGCATGACATGTGTCAATTAATTAGCGGTGCAGATTCCTGACACTCTTATTAATCTCTTACTTATTACATTTTGGGCCCAACTCCCATGTCTGTGTTCAGCTATATGGCCCAGATACGTTCATAAACACCCTAAACTTTACTTACGCATTTGCATCTTGATTTTAGAACAATCTACTATATGAAAGTTGGATCTTCTCTTCAGGAGAAGACACGTCAGCACAAAAAAGGATGACACCTGTCCTATTTTAAAACGTTTTCGTTTCAACCTTTTCATCCTCTTTCATATCAAAAGCTAATTTCCTTTCGTCTCCATCTGAAAAGAACATCCCTTCAGCTTCTTCATTCTATATGATATCGTCTTCTCGCAAACATGATCCCGTTCGACTTCGGTCGCCGACAGAATAAGGGAATAACTTTCTGCCAAATCTTTTTTTAACATTCGTTCAATCATATTCTTCGCGACTTTAGAGTTCCAATATGACCAACTCTTCCTCTTCCTCTCCGATCTTAATTTATGGATCTTAATCTATCGTTATGCCGACTCTCATCGATTTTCCAATAACGTTTCGTCAGATTTTCAAAACGTACCAAGTATCATCAAAATACAACCTCGAGCAGTTTCATAGATGTGTTTCGTTTTAACTCACGCATTATCAACAAAGGTAAGAGCTAACTCATTTGTATTTACAAAGCAATCATATCTCACACATTCATCGCCGGCTCTCTCTCCTTCTCTAAGGATGGTGTTTATGGCGGTGGCGGTGAGACTCAGCAGAATAGCTCGAGGGTTAAGATCTTCGATCAAAACCTCAAGCCCATACTTGTGTAGTGCGCGAACAAAAAGTCTGGTTCTTTGTTTTTTGACTTTTGTGTGAACGATATTTAACTCCGGATTGAAGCGTTACCGAGCGGCGTGGCTGTCTCACCATAAAAATGACATCTTCCTCAACGATGTTGCAGAGAATCTACTTGACCACTTAGAGGTAAGTACACTCTTCGTTTCCATATACGATCGACAAGTGGAGAGAACTATTAGCAAAAAAGTCATAGATGTGGAGAGTAATAATGACTCACGTCGCTAATGTAAATATGTTTAAGTTTTAGTGACTTTTTTTTTTCTCTTTCCAAGAATTATAATTAGAGTTTTCTCTCTGCTCTGTGTTTGGGAGGATCTCTTGGTGCTGTTACGTGATTACTACGTCGTCAAGGTTAGTTATCTTTCTTTAGATTTTTTTACATATGCATTTTTTAATGATGATAATGTTGATGGTTATTGGCTTTGTTGCACAAGTTGGATCGAAAAGCTTATAATGATGGATACCTCATATGTTTAAATCATGTAGAGATGCTCAACAGCCTCAACAAGACTCACTCGATTACTATATCGACACTTCCTATATAGTTGGTGATGAAGAATGCTCCCAATCAAAGAGAGGTAATGACAACACTAATGTATTTTCGTCGTTGTTGTTGTTTTTAGGCCCTTTGCTGCCATTTACCAGAGTTCTATACCAACTACAAACATCTTGAAAATCTTGTCTTTGAAGTTCGGTTGATTTGATCAGAAGTTCCTTGGGATTTCATTTGACAATCGATCTCCCAGGATCATTATACAGGTTTTCTCTTTTGTGTAGCTTCTGTTGGTGTATATGAATTGGTTTGTCCTCTTAAAAGATATCAATAATGTGTTGGTTTTAGATTGTGCAGTGCAAACTGGCGCTGAAGCCTGTTGGCTTATTTTTAGCAGTGATTCTTGGTGGAGAAATCTTAAAGTTTGTCCTGTCATCCATTTCGAAATCGTCACTACATTGAATAGAGGTAGTTAAGATTATATAGTGTGTTAATTTGAATTTACAACAATTATTTGTTAGTTATAAATGTAAAAGGGAATGATCTAAACGTGAAGAAAAATTTAACAAAAATGACATTAGGGATAGAGACGTGAAGAAAAATCTAGATGTCAGCTTCAGGAAATATACATATCAGCAATCTATACCATAAAATAAGGTTGCAGTTTTCCAATCCAAAAGTTTTTAACAAACTGTTGTGAGTGACTGCAAGAGAAGGAAAAAGTAAATTAGGAAACCACAGCTTTCAAAGCTTAAGGTAAAAGAGGAGGAGAAACCAAAAAAGAAGGAGAAACTTTCCTATGTTGCCAATGTTTATTGATAGTTGATAATGTTGGACGTTCTTTTCCAAGCTACAAAACTCTGCAAAAAAAAGTATCTTTATATTATGTGACATTGTTAAATATAAGTTTTTTTTGCCGTTTCTACTATTTTGTTTTGCTATATATAATTGTAAAATCTGATATTTAGAAGATTT
>OVBI01001331.1:0-36658 GCA_900406495.1 Sisymbrium altissimum | reverse complement strand
ATCATTCATCTTCAGGTTTTCATACTCTCTTCTCAGTGACTGGAGTTTGATTAATCGAACTTGAGAAGTTCCTTGAAACTCAGATTCCAATGCATCCCAAAGAATTTTAGAAGTAGCTGCTGGTGCTATACGCAGAAATATTTGATCCGTGATGGCAGTTTGGAGAAGTTGCAGTGCCATTAGATCCTTTGATGATGAGTCTTGCCATTGATTTTGTAATTGCACGTTTTCAGGAGAATGATCTCCTTGGCTCGGCCTAGCTGGAACACCAGTCTCCACCACTTCCCATAACTTCCGGGTTCTCAGAATTGTCTTGATTTTGATCCTCCAGAAATCGTAATTGTCTCCATCAAATATTGGTATTACTTGATGAGATGTTGTCTCCATCTTGAATGTTTTGTTTCTTGAACTTTTTTACTTGAATAGGCCCTTGAATCAATAGGGCTCTGATACCATGTTAGAAGCAAAAGCTTCTCTTCTCACAAAGAACACAACAAGAGGTTTACTTGATATTTTGAATCTTCTGAGACACTCTCGTAAATGAACAAAAAGAAGTAAAAGAAACTGAATTATATTGAATCACAAACTTGTTTTGTTTATATCATAGTTACGATGTTTAAATAGATAAACAACACAGACACAAAGAGTTGCATCTCTTCTACTTGTGTCTTTTGAACGATACGATACATATCCTAAACGTCACGAATATTAATTAATAACTACTTAATACATTACAGACATTACAAACTCAATTATCACCAACCAACAGTTTTCTCGAAGTGGAGCTGGATTATTGTGTTTAGAGCTTGGAGAGCGGTTTCTTTGGGGATATACGGTGGTCTTTGATGGTGGTCGATCTCTTCATCGTCGTAGTCCGCCATTAGAGGACTCAGATAGAGAGATAAAAGAGAGATGAAGTGTGGGTGGGAACATGTGGATGTGGTTCGTTTTTCCAGGTACATTTTATATGCATTTTATCAGTTTCAACTTTCAACGGTCTTCAAAAGTAAAAAGTTCTTTAATTTTTATTTAGATTAATGTGTTTGTTGAACCAAAAGAAAAACAGATTAATGCGTTTTATTCGAGTGGGTCGATACTCAATAGCATTCGGGAAACAAAACAAATACAGATGGAAATGAAAAAATGTGAAATTTTTAACACGAATCAATCTTATAAATTTTTTTCTTTCTTCTTTTGTCCATTCCTTCTAGCTTCCATCAAGAGTTTTTTTTTCTTCATATTTTCAAATTTATTTGAAGAATTGAGGAAGGGGTGAAGATTATTCATTTTACTTTGATATACATACCTTTGGGTTTTTTTTTTCTTGTGTAAAACGATTATCCTTAAATTTTTTCAAAATGGTTAAATAGATTCGCATTTATTTACCTGTTAACTTTTTTTCTTGATCATTAAGTATTAGTTTCCTTATATACTACTGCCCTATAAAATCGAAATTAGGAGCTAATGAACCCTAATTTGAACTCTTTTTCTACTCTTTTTCAGTTTCGATTCTAACTATGCGAAAAACAAATATACCTTTCTGCTCTTATTTTACTTACGATTTACGGTTCCGTAAAACAAGCAAGTATTGTCCTCCAAAGAACAATTTTATTGAAGGGAAAAGAAGGTTAAAGAGTTTTGGTGTAAAAACAATTGGATTTTAGTTCTTGTTGGCAATGACTAATCCCCATTTTTGTTCAGCAGATGTACTCCTGCATTACATTAACATTTTTGAAAAGAATTTGTGATCGATGAGGAAAGACCCCATCAAAGAAGTGTTTTATTCAATGAATTGGTTGTGAGAATTGAGAAATGTTCTTTACTTCTGACAAGTCGTTGATGAATTCTTCCTTTTCTTTCTCCCACTCTCTCTAATTCACGCCTCAGGACTTGTACAAACTGGGAAAATAAATGGTTATGTTATTATAATGAGCATTGTAACAAAAGAAATATATACAGTGTATGTGTATTACAGTGGGAGTCAGATCAGTAAAGTATCGCATCATCTTTCAGCATCTACGGGAGGAAGGATACGCGAGGTTGTATGCGTGTGTGCAAAAACAGAAAAATGATCTAAGGTTTTATGCACACACGCATACAAGCACGCATGTCCTTTATGAAGATAAAGATTTAGAAATGGGATTTACCAAATCCACCAGTGCTCACATATCCTTGCCCAAATACACGCTCGTAGTCGTAGCGCAAGACCCCATTGGACATGTAGTGAACATTGTCCAAGAAACCGTGAAAGTCCTCGTCATTCTCCAAACTGAGTTTTTGCCAAATCTGCCATAGATGATATAGTTTAACTCTTGTCAGTCAGTGCGATGAAGAATAAGGTGCCATCAAAGCAAAGTAGACAGTCTGGTCCAGACTGTCTGGACAAGAAAGAAAGGTTTTTGTTACATGATTTTGAATCTTCTTGCTCTTCACGTACGTAAGCCCCAATTCATTTGCAGCCAACCATAGAGAGCAGCTCAAATGAATCGCCAGAAGCATCACGTGTCTGGCGTTACTGGAAAACCTGCATTACACCATACATTTAAAAAATGGTTAAATCGATTCGCATTTATCTGTTCATCCAACACATTAGATTCGAGAAAGTGGCGCTAAGTGACAACAAAGCTATGAGCTGATTTACGTATAGGTAGGTAGAGAAATAATACCATTAATCATTATCATGATTCTAAAGCTTTACCTGTATAATTAAACTATGACTAGGATCCGTTAACGGTCAATTTCAGAGATGCTGATGGCTTCTTGGTGGGTGGTGCATCTCTGAAGGTATATTTACACCTTTGCATCTATGTCTGTGTTTCTTTCAACTTTCAACTAATTATTGCGATGTCTTGAGATGTTTCCTTCCTATTTTTTCTTCTGTTCAGGTTCAATTGCGTTAATCTTGAATTACGGATCCATATATATATAAAAGTCCGATAGAATTAGAATATTTAAAATTGATAGAATTCGAAATATTCCAACTAATGAAATTTGATATTAGCATAATAAAATCATATTTCATATCATATCAACAGAGGCAGTACAAACGCAATACAAATTGAAATGGAGAAGTCCTCTTAGATCTTCAGCAGCAAACTACAAAGCTTTTATTAATGTTTTTATTATGACTACGATCTAATCTTGGCGATTTGAGATTTAGCGAGGTCAAGTTGTTTCTCGGCATTGCTTTTCGCTTTCTTGGCACTTGTGAGGAAGAAGAGGTTTCCGTTTTTCTCGTAGACACGGCGAGAAGAAGAGAGACTGCTCAGTTCATCAATCGCAACCTCCTGCCTTTTCACCTCCTTCTCAAGTTCGAATTCGCGAGCGGCTGAGGACGAAGACGAGGTGCTTGCCATCTTTTCTCCGGGCGGCTACTAATTTTGGATCTTTAGGTTTTTTCGAATCATAGATTCTGTAAATATTATTATTCCTCTTCGTTGCCAAGGCCCAATTGCTAAGCCCACAAAAGCTTCAGTTTTATTTATCCAGCTAAGCCCACGAAGAATATATCAATATATGCTGTTGGAAACTTAATCCTTAAATAAAATTTTGCAGTTTCAGTACTGTGTTATAGTATAACTACCCGGCAAATACTGTTGGAAAGTTTCAGTTCAAGATGCACGAATGTTTTATATAAGTTTTACACCTTTGTTTTTCTTTTAAAAATTGACATATAGGCAATTCATTGGTATCAAATAAAACAAACAAATTGGAAAAATAAAAAGAAATTATGATTTCGTGGTGGGAACACTTTTCTTCTTTTGAGGTTAGAAGCATTTTCTGTGGACAATGCCTGCACCAGCCTCAGCATACTCAGCCTTAGAGATCCACATCTTATTATACACAAGAAACAATTAGAGTAATTTTTAATCAACAACATGAAGCTAAAAATGAAAAATGGCTGTCCAAAACTCCAAATTTTCGTACTTGCTGGAAAGTGCTTAGAGAAGCAAGAATAGATCCACCAATCCAGACACTGTACTTCCTCTCTGGTGGTGCCACGACCTTGATCTTCATGCTGCTTGGAGCAAGAGCTGTGATTTCTTTGCTCATACGGTCTGCAATACCAGAGAACATAGTTGTACCACCACTGAGCACAATGTTACCATACAAGTCCTTCCTGATATCAACATCACACTTCATGATCGAGTTATAAATTGTCTCGTGGATCCCTACAGCTTCCATTCCCAAAAACGATGGCTGGAACAAGACCTCTGCGCAACGAAACCTTTCAGCTCCAATGGTGATCACTTGGCCGTCGGGTAGTTCATAGTTCTTCTCGATTGTAGAGCTTGACTTCGAAGTCTCCATCTCTTGCTCGTAGTCAACAGCAACGAAAGAAACCTTTTCTTTTATGTCTCTAACAATTTCCCGCTCTGCTGTAGTTGTGAACATGTAACCTCTCTCTGTAAGAATCTTCATTAAGTAACAAGTGACGTCACGACCTGCAAGGTCAAGACGAAGGATAGCATGTGGAAGAGAGAAACCCTCGTAGATTGGCACAGTGTGAGACACACCATCACCAGAGTCCAATACAATACCTAAAACAAAAGAAGCATTTCACAACTACAGCAAAAACAGAGAAACAGAACTTTGACTCTTTTTAATCCCGGTAATGTACTAACCGGTTGTACGACCACTGGAGTAAAGTGATAGAACAGCTTGAATGGCGACATACATAGCTGGAGTTTCGAAAATCTCGAACATGATCTGAGTCATCTTCTCTCTGTTGGCTTTGGGGTTAAGAGGAGCCTCGGTAAGTAGAATCGGGTGCTCTTGAGTAGCAATACGGAGCTCGTTGGAGAAAGTGTGATGCCAAATCCTCTCCATGTCGTCCCAGTCGCTCACAACACCATGCTCAATTGGGTATGTCAACGTGAGGATACCTCTTTTGGAATGTGCTTCATCACCAACATATGGATCTTGTTGACTATGCCTAACCATGGCACCGTGGTATCTTGGCCGACCAACAATACTGGGGAAAACCACTTTGGGAGCATCATCTCCAGCGAAACCAGCCTGCAACCCAGAAGAATGTGTCATCCATTTTATATTAACAAAGAGAGACAACATTTTACGGAAACCTGAAAAGTAGCAAGAGACTAACCTTGACCATTCCACTACCATTGTCACAGACTATGGGTTGAATGTCATCAACCTCGGCCATAGTTTACAAGCTGCACTCAAAACATAAAAGATTTGAAATCTTGATCAAAGATGTAAATGATTCATGTTTCAGATGATGACGTAGTTTCTTCATTTATCAGTAAAATCGACAGATTCCAAAGTCAAACTTCAACTATTTCAAAAGTTCAGATTGTAAGTAACTTCAAATCATAATACAGGTATCGGAGGTTTTAGTTTACCTTGATTAGAGGATAAAAGTAGAAGATTGAGAGATCAAGGAGACAATTTCAAAGGGGAAGAAATATAAATGTGTAATTTATAATGGCCGGTTTATCTGATGATAATATTTTAATTTCCATCCAACTGGTCCATTTGGTTGATCAATTTGACTGTTATTCATTAATCTAATTGAGCCATCCAAACGAGATATTATTAGTTTGATATTGTTTGATCAGTTTATTATAACCAACATCTCCATATAAATGATTTATAATTAGAAAAATACTTAAAAATGTAAATCTATATTTCTCTCATCCCAAAATTAAATTTCTGCCAAAATTAAAAATTTCATGTTTTCTGTCAAAAATAAAAATAAAGTCAGTCAAATCAGTAAAATCATATTTTCTACCAAAATCACAAAGCCATATTTTCTACTTTAAATCATAATATTGTAAAATTAATATTTTCAATCAAAACTGCAAAGTTATATTTTTTACTAAAACCATAAAATTATGTTTCCCAATAAAATTACAAATTACATTTCTCCGTAAAAAAGAAAATTCATTTTATTATCAAAATCGTAAAATTACAAGAAATTATATATATCCCTTATATTTTTGAAATCATCATTATAAAATATTTCTTTTATAAATTTTCAAAATCTGTAAAATTCTCTAAATTGTTTTTACAAATTTAACGGATTTTTCAATTTTTAAAATCAACCCACTTGTATATAGGGTGAACATACCCCTATGTATGAGCTTAAGAATAATATGGTTCTTTGGAAACATTCTTATGACACCTACAACTATCACTTCTCTCCAACCAAAAACTTAAAACCAAATTAAGGAAAATAGAGAAAAGGTTCCATGGAATCAGCTTGTATGGTTTATTCAAGAGATACCATTTTTTTTGTTCATTGTCTGGCTAACCATCAGGAATAAACTAATCATAAGAGATAAAATGCAAATTTAGGGAATATATCAAGAATATGTTTTATGTGGAGAAATAGATGAAACTTGAGACCATCTCTACTTTGTATGTCTATATACTTATATGGTGTGGGAAAGGAAAGTTAGTTGGGTTTCGACTCAACCAGAATTGGCAGGACACATTGGCTATGCTTTAGAGCAATCGGCTTTTCCTTCTAGTTTTCGTATTGATCAAACTATTTTTCCAAATGGTTATGTACCCTGTTTGACAAGAACATAATAGCATGTGACACAATAGAGGTAATGAGAAGGCTTTTCTTTTTTTGAGCTTAAAAGCATGTTATGTGGAAAATGCCTGGATAAGCCTCATCATACTCAGCCTTAGAGATCCACATCTGATTATATGCAAGAAACAATTAGAGGAATTTTAGAAATTTTCTATATTTAATCAAAAGTGAGAAGCTAAAAGATGGGAAATAGCTGTCCAAATTTTTACCTGTCGAAAAGTGCTGAGAGAAGTAAAGATAAATCCACCGATCCAAACACTATACTTCCTCTCTGGTGGTGCCACAAACAGAGAGTTTCAAGGTTATTAAAATTTTAATAGGAATTTGTATTACAAGTAAATGAAATTTACAACTATTTAGTAGATATTAGATCTAGTAAATAATTTTGTTATGAACTTTTCCACCATATATAATGCATTATTGCGTATGAATCCAAAAACAATAGAAATTAGTCACATTACTCATATAATATTTTCAATTGTCATGCAAATTTTAATTAATAACTTATTCACATTTCATATTTACATCTCAAAAAGAAAAAAAAATGAAACATTTGGGCTTTCATTGGAACATATTTATTTTATAAAAAATGCTAAAGAGGCTTAATGTAATTGGGCTTAAAAATAAATGGGCCTGAACAGACCCAACCCGACTTGACTTCTGGATGATGATCCGATAAATGGGTTCAAGAAAATACTGAAATCGTTGGCGCCAACAAGGCGAACATCTCTGAGAATTGCAACTTCGCGTTCAGAAGATCTTCTTGGCCAAAGATGGCGGTAATAAATTCTCCTTATCCTTTTTACCCCAATCGTATTTGGGTATTTTCATGTAGTTTTTTTTGTTGAATTTTTCTTTATGATATCCTCCAAAATTGTCTCTTACTTGAGATTTCGACTGGTTTGATTGGAGCGAAGATTGATCTCGTCATTTTCATTTGCTACTACTGTTTAGTTATTGCTCATTGATTGATCCAGAGTAGTAACGTGGTTGTCAAGATAATCTACTTTGACAGGTGCAAAAATTCCCCATTTTAGTATTCTAGGGTTTCCAATTCTATTCGTAGCATGAAGCATTACAAATTATTTATCCATTTATGATTCCAAATTATTTTCTTTCACTTGTAGCATCTTTTTCTGATGAATGAGTGCTTAGGATTTTACATAGAGTGATAGGGAACTTAATCCATTGATTGATACTTTTGTGTAACATGTCTTACTTTGTCTATTTGTGTGTAATCTGAACCTGAGTGGATATTTTGGAGTGTTATCTGAAGTAACTATTTAGTTCCTCCTCTGTGTTGTGTATTACTAGGATGTTTCTTTAGCAGTTAGAATATAATTCTAAGAGAACTGTTAAGTTTATTGGTTTTTCAGTACTGTTAAAAGTGATTGATGCCAGCTCTTTATAATCTATTTTCTATGAATTGGGTTTGGCGAAACTGATCTTGATATTTGACATTTGCAAAAATGCTGGTTGTTGAATTAATTGTGGTTACTCACATCTCCTTTTGTCACTCTCTTCATGTGCTCTGTGAAACATCGAACCACCCCCCTCTTTTAGTCTCATGTGATTTGTCCATGTGATGGGTTCGTGCTCCGACCCCATTCGCTTTATTCAGTTTGTTATAGTTGTGACCCCTCTCTTTCTTAATCCATCTCGGTGGATTATATTAGTGCATGTTTCTCTCATTTGTGGGCCTTCGACAAATTTCTCTGGGGCTTCGTGTTGTTACATTTTTATCTGGCCTGATGATCAAGAGGAAGAGGTAGTCTTTTACTACTTTTGCAAGGCTACATACAATATTATAGTTATATGCTTTTACATAAAAGGGCATTAACCCATATGATAATCAGTAAAAATAAGCTAGTGGCAGAGCCTGACTTTAATAACCTTGAAACTTCTTAATGCTAAGATTGAGACATTTCTCTTTAGTTGACCTAGCGTATTGGCCACCTCCAATGAACTATTTGTTTAATTGATTTTCCCCTCTCACCAGCCTGCACGTTTGGACTTCTGATTTTTTTATATTTTCTTTTTCGAATGTGAGCTTTTGCAAGTCTAGTAAAGTTGGATGTCATGTACTAAATTTTCATTGGCTTGTAATTGTGAAATTTTCATATACATTTATGAGGTCAAGATACGAAGAAAGTAACTTTTTTCGTAGTATTTACAACTTTACAATGGAAATGCTAAACTTGTTTTGAAGTGTAGACCGCTTGTGATCTCGACTCATTCTAAATACATAGTACTTTAATCGAGTTATAAACATAACTGCTTTGAAGAAAGAAACATTTCTTGTAATATTTACAACTTTACAATGGGAATGCTAAACTTTTTTTTGAAATGTAGACCGCTTGTGATCTCGACTAATTCTAAACACAGGACTTTAATCGGGTTATAAACATAATTGCTACTATGTCTAGGTGACTAGTTTCATCTAAAACAGCCTATCCATCTTTCCGGTTGTAGTGGTGCTATTTGCACGATGATGCTGTCTTGTGGTGGTTGAATAGTGCTTAGCGAGCTTGTTTGGCTGCAGTCGGCGATCTTCTGGCAGGTTTCGATGAGGCAGTGCCTGCAGGTGGGACAGGACGAGTGTGAACTAAGCCACTTGTCTATACACCTTACATGGAATCCATGGTGGCATGTCGGAAGTAGCTTGACACGCTCTTCGGATACAAACTCTGAGAGACATATGGCACACTCTGTATCTAGGCCAGGCAGATTCAAATCAGCAGAGTAACTTACTGTCTGGAAACTCTTCAAGGCTTTTCGTTTGACTCCTGTGTTGCTCAAGCGAGCTGCTGCTTGGTTGTCACCAGCTTCGGATGGTGCTAAACTGGAGCACCTCAAGGCACATCTTATTACAGAATTGAGTCCAAGTGAGCAAACGAGTGCACATAAGAGGACTGATAGGACCATGACAACATTTGCATCGAAGTTGTTATCATCTACGTGTGAGGACGGTGCCGGACTTGGTGATTGATCAAGGGTGTGAAGTAGTAATCTTCTCGAGTAAGAACTTCGAAGAACTTCTTGGAAGATCTGAGTTGGTCTCATGGTGGGAACAGATATGACAGTTGACATGATAGCTTGGTTTTAAGATAGATTTGTGGTTTTCAAGGTTTCCGTTGGAGCTGGTTTATATAGAGGAAAGGTAAGGTTTCAAGTTATCTTTTAGATATTTTAATGAGTAATAGCTTTTTTCCCCCTAATTTAATTTTCTTAGTTATGGTTTGATGAATAATCTATAAAGATCAATCCCACAATAAGGTCCTTGACTTTTAGTGTCTTATTTTTATTAAATTAATTAATTTGCAGCTTAATATGCTTTGTTATAGAAAATAGGGTCCATCATACCAGTTGCTGCAAATGGTAGTGCCATGTGGCTGTGGCTTTAGCAAATCAAATCTCGCTGAATTGCTTCCAGGGACCCATGAGCTTTTAACTGGAGCAGCCATGAACTTTCCCTATCTTTGACATAGCAGTACAACATTCAGATAATATCTCACTGTGCGTTTTGGTATTAAGTCTTCTAATACATGTTTTTCTTCCCTTTACAGAAATCATCAAGGTATACCACATAAAATAGATTCATATGTTAGTTAGTATCCAGTTATGGTGTTCCGTCTTAGTTTTTTGTGCCCCATGAGTTGGCTTGGTTTTAGGCATCACCTTGATCCAGTGTCTCATATAAAAAACTAAGCAAGGCTTGATTTAACTTTTCTTTTCTTTGCCTTTTTGCTATTTTTTAACAGTGGTGGATCTTTAAAAGTTTTTTTGATTTTGTGTGGCTTTGAAGATGTACGGATAAGGTATTTCCCATTCAGTGAATTTTCCACTTATGTTTGGGGGAACAGGAATACACCCCGTCCGTAGTAACTTAAGCTGTCCTATGAGTAAGCCAAAAGGACAAAACCTCTCCCAATCAATCTCGTTAAAGGCTACTTTTATCGATAAAGATCACTCTCATAGCATTAGTATCCAGCTCCTTCCTACTTCTTTTTCTAAACAGTTTTTTCTTTCTTTAATTATCTTTACATGCCTTTGTTTTTTAAAATGAGTGCTAAAGCAATTGGTCCCACGTATTGAACAAATAGAAAATGATTCTTTTCTTGTTTGCTTTATGAGATCTCATCTTTTATTGGTTGCAAATCGCGAGGGAAATCTACATGAATCTAGTATCAAATGTTTTTCTTGTAGCTCCAAATCAAAGCAGATTCTTTGAAAGGTGCTTCTATAGGAACACTTTTTTCCCCTGCTACTTGCTAATAGTTGGTTTAGTGAAACATTAGATAGATTGTGTATCTTTGGGATAAAAAGTTGATGTTACACAGCAGGATAGGCCTCTTTTCTATCTTTTCTTACCAGTCTCACTCGGAAATGGATTCTTTTTATCTTTTGTCTCTGCCATTTGGTTATAAATGACTTGGTACAAACAAATCGTGGTCAGTTTTTAATTTGGTTCCATCTTTAAAGTAAATTAACTTTACTTTTATCGTTTATGCTGTCATGATCCTTATGTTTGGAATATCTTAATTTGATACCCATTCGCTTTTTAATTGAAATTCTTGATCTTTCATGACTATAAAACTGCAGAGGTTACAGAGAGAAACATTATCCAAAGTAAATTAACCACTCTTGTGAACAANAAAAAAAAAAAAAAAAAAAAAAGTAAATTAACCACTCACTGTATTTTTTTTTTAATGACAGAAGTGAAATGTTACCAACAGATCGATGTGAAATCATGCGACTTGAGCATAAATTACTCGACTTGGTGAGAGTTGGAATATTTTTTGACAATGTTCAAGTAAGAGTTTTGCATTCATGATGTAGAAACGGTTTGAATGGGTTTTTAAGGGCTATGAGAAAAGTTTAGGAACATTATAATTGAAGTTCTCATTAGTCCCGTGTCTTAATAATCTATATACCATTATTGGTGGAACATATTTTTAATCATTACTCTTCAATGCAATTCTCAGTGTTATTTCTGTGAATTTACGTGAAATATCTAGTAAATATCTTTTCTAAGTAAATATCTGACAATGTTCAAGCAAGAGTTTTGCTTTCATGGTATGGAAATGTTTTGAATCCAATGGGTTTTGAGTAGTCCTGGGAATTTGGTTCATAACCCGCGGGTTCCATCCCGTTACACCCGCCGCGGGGTGGGTGCGGGTTGATTTTTTCTTAATGCGGGGCGGGCGCGGGTCGGTATTTTTAATGCGGGGCGGATGCGGGTTATAGTATTTTAAACCGCGGGTTCGTGGGTACCTGCAAAATTTTTTTTTAAAAATAATTTTTTTGTTAGTTATAAATATTTATCTTAATTTTCAATAAAAATATAGATATTAATTAATTTTTTTTTATTTTATTTTTTAAAATATGTATTTATTTTTCATAATACTTAATATATAATTTTAAAATCGAAATTTTAATTAAAAATATAAATAAAAATAATTTTTTTAGTTATTTATTAAAATATTTGCGGGTCATGCGGGTCCCGCGGGTTATGTATATTTTAAGCGGTACATGTGCGGGTAAAATATTTTTTTCTTAAGACTTTTCGGGGCGGGTTTAGCGGGTCAAAAAAATTTTAGATCCGCCGCGGGGCGGGTTTGACCCGCAACCCAGCTCTAGTTTTGAGGGCCATAAGAAAAGATTTACTAACATTATGGTTGTGAATGGTAACCAGTTAAGTAATAATAGAAATAAAGAAAAAAAGAATGAAGAGGAATGAATTAGAAGGAATATAAGTAATATTTGTTACTTATTGTTCCTTCCCAATTTTGATAAAGAATATTTTTGTTTTATAATTCTCTGCAAAAGAAAGAATAAGAGAGAATCATGTGTAACAAATATTACTTATGAATAGTAAATATTTTAAAGATTGATAAAAAATTCACTATTCCCTATCATTTCTTGGTCACCAGTTAAATCCTATAATTAAAGTTGTCATTAGTCTCGTGTCTTAATAATCGATATACCATTATTGGTGGCACCTATTCTTTATCATTAATCAATGCCAATTCTCAGTGTTCATTTTCTGGTGAACTTTTACGTGAAATATCTATCATACTAAATATCTTTTCTAAGTAAATATCTAACAATGTTCAAGTAAGAGTTTTGCATGAAAGTGGAAAAGGTTTGAATCCAATGGGTTTTTAAGGGCCATGAGAAAAGTTTTAGGAACATTATAGTTAAAGTCCTCATTAGTCTCGTGTCTTCATAATCAATATACCATTAATGGTGGCACATATTATTTATCATTAATCAATGCCAATTCTCAGTGTTCATTTTCTGGCGAACTTTTACGTGAAATATCTATCATACTAAATATCTTTTCTAAGTAAATATCTAACAATTTAAAAAGAAGAAGTAAATATCTAACAATTTAAAAAGAAGAAGTAAATATCTAACAATGTTCAAGTAAAAAGAGTTTTGCATGAAAGTGGAAACGGTTTGAATCCAATGGGTTCTTAAGGGCCATGAGAAAAGTTTTAGGAACATTATAATTAAAGTTCTCATTAGTCTCGTATATTAATAATCAATATACCATTATTGGTGGAACCTATTCTTAATCATTAATGTTCAATGCCAATTCTCAGTGTTCATTTTCTGCTGAACTTTTACGTGAAATATCTATCATACTTAATATCTTTTGCAAGTAAATATCTATCTGCTCACCTTTTCTACTAAATATCTTTCTAAGTAAATATCTATTTGTTCATCGTTCCTAAATATCTTTATTTTCTCTTGATAATGTAGAGAACTTCATTTTGTGCTAGGATGAATTGGCACAGCCTATTGCGTACAGGTCTTTTGCTTTATAACGGTATGTCGACAATCTTTCTCCATTATAGTATTAGCATAGTTCTGAATTATTTAAAAAGCTACTATATTTATTATATTACAAAAAGTTTAGACATGAATCTACCTTGTTGATTGAGGTCTTTAGTCCAACAAGTGGTGAGTATTTTCTTAAAGCACTATGATAGTGTTTTAAAACATTATCTTCCAAAGCTACCATTGTCCTCTAGTGCTTCTGTATTTACATTCTGCTATACTTTTAACGCTGTTANAAAAAAATTCCCCCCCCCCCCCCCTAATAAAAAACATTAGAATAACTGCAATGGAAAATAGTATATATTTTTAACAGTAGCGGAAAATTGATCATCTTTAATGTTTCATTATAGTTATTTGTAATTGTATTGATGTCTTACGGTTGTTCCACTTAGTATATTCAAGGAAATTTCTAGACAGCCTTAATTGTTGAGAGAGTTGAAGAAATTTAGACAATTAGCTGTTGCAGTAATTAAGGGGATTTACTTAAGCTAATCCTGCAATTATTTACTGAAACTTTGTACTTTGAAACACTTTTTTGAAGTATTATAAACACTCAATGGGATATGATATCACAGGTATGTTCTGGTAATGATATCCCTCAGATGTGTAATGGACATATGCTACCTGTAAACCACAGTCTTCTGTTATAAACCAATAACCCTTCTTTTTTGTGCAAAGCCTCAATTACTATTAATCTCTCACTTTTTTATCGGGACTTTTCAATACTTAATTTACATCCAATCCAATTAGGAATGCCTAGGATTTTAAGCCTTATTTTCTTATGACATGTTGCTACCTTTTAAACTGCAGGATCTCTTAAATTTTGAAGTTAGAACTTAGATACTGTGGTCCTTAACTAAACTAGTTATTAGTAGTTTTTTCTACAATGAGTTGTGGAATCCAGGTTGTTTTTGAAGCACTCAGTTATCAGGATTACGAGTTTGGAGAATCTCTGAAAACGACAATGAAAACGACTAAGATATCAAGTTAATCACTTCATGTGATCTCTATTATAATTGAAGTGCCCTTTATTTTTTTTGTTTATCATAGATATCAGAGTATAGCCAAGTTTGTAGTTTTTGTTCTGTTTACATACTATGAAATAGCACTGAGTAGATCTGAATCTCCCTTCAGTTCAGTTATCAATGATAATATCTTGCACTAGCTAGTGTACATACCCAACATGTGCTCTTATTGTGGATAAAAGAACCATGATAGACTAAAATTAGACAACATTTACCACAGTCGGGTACAAACTTGAGAACCAAATTGATAAGATGTGGGGCGAGTAAATTTGATAACCAAATTGAGGCATCAATCATGGTAATTGCCTAATTGGTATCAACCGTCAGAGTAGAGTAGGAGATGCATATGATGAGAAGAAGTGGATTTTAAGCCGTGTTTGGTTTGATGGAGGTGAGGTTTTTATTTATTAACTTTTCTTGCTATTGGTGTTTGACGTTTGGGGATGGTATATGTACAAATCAACTCTTCATTTTTCAGTGTATTATGGCATAGGTATAGGTTTATCACTTGACTGGCGATTCAAAATCTGTGAATTTGAAGCTGTTTGTTATGGATCTCAGATCAAGTTTCGCATAGCTTGATAGCTTTTATGTTTGACTTTTCCCAATAAACTAGATCAGTTTGTTTACCGAACTATTGGTTGGGTCCATCTTCCTATGGAAGAGTCGATTTTGTTATCATTGGGACGAAGAATCATGTGGTATACTTGTTGTCCGGATGACTCATGTGTGTGGATTGGTTTTGAGGCATATAGGTAGTGTATTAAGTGGGTCAGGTAAAGTGGATAGATGCATTTTATTCACGAAGTTCACTATCAAACATAAACACGATCAGGTCTGGACTGTAATTTCATTGCGTAGGCTAAACACTGCTTCGTAACGCAATACCTTCGCATTTCTTACCAGGAAACCATTTGTTCTGTTTTAGTGACTGTGACACATAAGTATATACGAGTAGCACTTATCAATCTTTGGTTATAGATAAATTTTAATGTTTTTGATAAGAATACGTAATTTACATACGACCATAAAGAAATAAATTTGCAAAGAGAAGTTTGATGAACTCAGTGAAATATATTATCTCTGTATACACTTTGTGCTACAGGAAAAAAGAAGAAAGACATAAAAAAATATAAGTGTATCCTTTTGGAATCTTATAGACATGAATTGTGCTCAGATCTAAAATCTCCTATCTAACTTGAGCACAGCTGAATTTATGAAATTTTCTGGGGATTTAGCTGCTTTCTCTTAAAGTGTTTACTCTTCCTTCAGGTTCTAGAGGAGCTATCCTGACGATAACGCTCTCTGTTGGTGTTGCTGTCACTTGATCAGCTTGACTGGGTTCACCTAAGATCTTCTGGCATGTGTCAACCAGAGAGTGTCTACATTTCGGACAAGTCACATGTTGTTGAAGCCACTCGTCAATGCAACGAACATGGAACCCGTGGTTGCACTTAGGGAGCAGCCTAAGCTTTTCACCGGAAACAAAATCCGACAAACAGATGACACACTCTTCGCCAATCCCAGACAGGTTCATCTCAGGTGAGTAACTCACGACCGGGAACATCCTTAGAGCTTTCTTCTTGATCCCTTTGTTTGATGAACCTTGTTGTGTTGAAAGACTGGATACAGGCTCGGAGATCATGAAACTTGAATAGCGTCTGAATGCGAAACGAATGATGTAGTGTAACCCGAGGCAGAAGATGATTCCACAGATGAGGACTGAGAGAAGCATCAGGACATTTCCACTGAGGTTGTTCGCATGGGTGATAGGAGGAGTTGGTGCGATAGCAAGGGCTCGTTGAGTGCTGTGGTCAAATGGGTTGTGCAGAAGCAGCTTTCTAGAGACAAAGCTGTTTAGGAATTGTTCTTGGAAGGCTTGAGTTGTAGAAGGTAATTCATTCGCAGACATTTTCTTAGTCTTTGAAATATTTTTGAATCAAAGTCTCTTCTCTCTGCTTTGTTTGTTTATTGCTTCTTAATATTTTGGGGAATGCAAAGTCATCTTATATATAAGCTTGAGATGATTACTGATTAGTACTACTGAGTGGGGACTGATGAGAATGCTTTTAATAATTGGAGACTAATAAGATTTGTTTAAGAAAGTGGCATTTTCTTCTTCCTATTACATGAATCCTTGAGTGCTTATTGTGCCGTTGGCCCATATCTCCTACAACCACAAGAATCTTGTGTAGGGACTATCACTTGTCCAAAATTGAGTATTGAAATAATTTATTTTTGTCTCACTTTAAAACAGGAACGATATAAAACATTATCTTCTAAAGCTACCATTTTCCTCTGGTGCTTTTGTCTTTACATATTGTTGTTAATACTCGATAGTTTTCCCCCAAGAAAAGAACATTATAATAGTTGCCATAGGAATTAGCATTTCTTTGACTTATTCAATTGAATGGTAACAGATATTTAAACATCTTTAACTTTTTTTGGTATTATCATTTAGTAATTGTAACTTTAGAAATTCAAGGAAAATTTCTTGACAGCCTTGTGTACCATTACTAAATTTTCCTTAAGGGTCTCACTGTTGAATATTAAGGGTATTACTTAAGCTAGATCCGAAGCTTATCTCAGAATTATTTACTACTAAATTAGACTTCTTAACTTATATGAAGTTAGTATAGATTCAATTATTCTCTTTTTTTTTGGATTTATAAGCTATGTTGTTGCAGTTTTCCCACACTCAACGGCATATTACCGGATATGATTTGATACCATCTGATATCCCTCAGATACGTAATGGACATATGCTACCTGTAAACCACAGTCTTCGATGATTAACCAATAATCCTTCTTTTATGTGCACAGCCCCAATTACTATTAAACTTTCACTTTTTTGTTTGTTTGTCCAGGGTCTTGTTTATTTATTGAACTTTTCAATACTTTATTTACATCCAATCCAATCAGGAACGCCTAGGATCTTAAGCCGTATTTGAACCATCATTTCTTTATGACTTGTCTTTTCTTTTGATAACCTTGTTTATGACATGTTGCTCCCTTTCAAACTGCAGGATCTCCAAAATCTCGTACTTAAACATGTGGTCCTTGACTAAATCCGTTATCAGAATTTTTATTGACAATGGGTTGTGCATTCCAACCTGTTTAGCTGGTTTTGAGTCACTCAGTTATCCAGAATCTATGAAAAGTCTTTTAAGATAGAATGTTGATCACTCCATGTATTCTTTTATATTTGGACGATTTGTTTTTGGATTTCATAGAGATAGAAACAAAGAAGGCCAAGTTTGTAGTTTCGTTTCTGTTTTCAATCTACGAGATAGCTCTAAGTAAATCTAAATCCTTTTCTCGGTTCAGTTAGTGTGCATATCTAATGTACTGTTCCTGTCGTGGAGAAAAGTAATAGATTGAAGTATATTAAATCTAAACAGAACATTCACCACAATCTAATACAAACTGTGTTAAGATTTAGGGTGAGTAAATTCTGAGGCATAAAACATGGTTATTGGTATCAACCGTCAGAGTAGGAGATGCTTGTGATGAGAGTAATTGGAATTTTAACCTTGTTTGGTTTGATGGATTTGAGAGATTTCTTACTTGTCTTGCTTCATACACTCACTTTTTCGATTTTGTTGTGTGATCTATGAGGATGGATTCATCTCGACCAAGGTGGAATATACGGATCAACTCTACATTTTCAATAGTGTCTTATGGCATCGGTATGTCCTGATAGGATGGGTTTATCGCTTGACTGGCTGTTGACAATTTTACAAGACTAAGTTTGGTATAGTTTGATATCTTACAAGACTATGTACCTTTTAGGTTTTGACTTTTACCTACAAACTTAGATAGGTTGGTTTTCCCTATTATGGGTTGGGTCCATATTACTTTCCTTTGGCAGAATGGATCATTGGGACGAAGAATCCTGTGGTATATTTGCTATACTGATGATTCATGTGTGTGGATTGGTTGTGAGGCATATAGGTAGTGTTTTAGATGGGTCGAGTCAAGTGGATAGATGCACTATTGTTCACGACCTTCGTGCGTTTGTCACTATCAACCAGATACGCGATCATGTCTGGACCATTTGTTCTGTCTATTGATTGTGACACATAAGAACATATGACTAGAACTTATCGTCTTATAGATGCAATTTTGTTCACGACCTTAGTGCGTTTGTCACTATCAAGCATATACGCGATCATGTCTGGACCATTTGTTCTCTCTATTGATTGTGCCACATAAGAATATATGACTAGAACTTATCAGTCTTATAGATGATTCTTCATGTTTATGGATAAGCAGGCATAATTCACATTTCACCGAAAAAAATAGTTTCACAAGGAGAAGTTTGTTGAACTCAGTGAGATGCTAATGAAAAGTGAGGATATATTCTCTCTGTAGTCTGTATACACTTTGTGCTACAGGCAAAAAAGAAAGACATAAAAAAATTGAACTATTCTGTTTTCTTTTGGCATCCTATAAACATGAATTGTGCTCAGATCTAAAATTTCCTATCTAACTTGAGCACAGATTCTGAATTAATGATGGTTTCTGAGCATTTAGCTGCTTTCTCTTAAAGCGTTTACTCTTCCTTCAGGTTGTAGAGGAGCAATCCTGATAATTACGCTCTCTGTTGTTGCTGCTGCTGGTGTTGTCGTCACTTGACTGGATTCACCTAAGATCTTTTGGCAGGTCTCAACCAGGCAGTGTCTGCAGTTTGGACAAGTCAAATGTTGTTGAAGCCACTTGTCGATGCAACGAACATGGAACCCGTGGTTGCACTTAGGGAGCAGCCTGAGCTTTTCACCGGAAACAAAATCTGACAAACAGATGACGCATTCCTCGCCGACCCCTGGCAGGTTCATCTCAGGTGAGTAACTCACGACCGGGAACATTCTAAGAGCTTTCTTCTTGATTCCTTTGTTTGATGACCCGTGTGGTGTTGCAAGACCGGAGATAGGCTCAGAGATCATGAAAGTTGAAGTACTTCTGAATGCGCAACGAATGATGTAATGTAACCCGATGCAGCAGATGATTCCACAGATGAGGACTGAGAGAAGCATCAAAACATTCCCACTGAGGTTGTTCTCATGGGTTGTGAGAGGAGATGGTGCGACCGCAAAGGCTTGTTGAGTGTTGTGGTCGAATGGGTTGTGCAGAAGCAGCTTTCTAGAGACAAAACCGCCACGGACTTGTTCTTGGAAGGCTTGAGCTGAAGAAGGTAATTCATTTGCAGACATTTTCTTACTCTTCAAAAAAAAGCTTTGAATCAAAGTCTCTTCTCTCTGTTTTGTTCTTGGAAGGCTTGTTGCTTCTTACTGTTTTTGGTGAATTCAAAGTGGTCTTATATATAGCTTGAGATGATTACTGATTACTGAGTGGGGACTGAGAATGTTTTTAATAATTGGAGACTAATAAGATTTGTTTAAGAAAGTGGCATGCTCTTCTTCTTTTCAGATGAGATTTGAGAGGATTGGGGACCCAGAAGAGCTTATCCAATTTCAGGAATCGTTTGAGTGCTGATTGTGCCATTGGGCCATAGCTCCTCCAACCACAAGATGCTTGTGTAGGGATTATCACTTTTCCAATATTGAATTCTGAAATCATTTCTTTTTGTGTCACTTTAATTAGAAAAGTTTGTTATACTGTATTCTGTTGGTCTTGTTTTGATTTTTGATAATTAGGTTTTATTTTATTTTCCATTGTATATATATTTTTTTATCAGGAAGAGGAGGAAGATTTTGTTGTATCTTCTTCACAATTTTAATGCTTTGCCCACAAGATTTAGTGTTGTAAAGCAGTCTTTGTGCTTTAGCAGTTATATTTCTTTCTTCTTTCCATGTGTATGTGTTGTGTTGCTTAATAATTCACTTTACTTCAAAATAATTTCAGTAATATTTTTTATTGAGATATTTATGTGGAAATCGATTTTAAAAGTTTTAATTTTCAGGTACTTTGTATATTTGATTTATGACTACTTAACGAAAAAGATTTGAATTTGTTGCTCGTTTTTTAAAACTTTTTGTTTGTCCCTTTGTTTTTCACCGAAGTTTCGTGACTATTTTGCTTTTGGAAGTTTTTTTTTTTTCTTTTTTTTTCTGGACTGAGATTTTAAAGGGGTTCCTTACATCGGATTGTCCCTAAATTCATAGGAGTTATAAGAAATAGGGACATATCAGATCTGTAACCTTTTGGCTTTTTACTAAACTATTTTCACTTTACGGGTAATATTTCCAAAATCTGTTTTTATATACCTAAGCATCTAAATGTCTGCATATAGGTGGCTCTGTTGTTTCTTGATTTGTTTTCGTTTTCTTTCTAATTTCTCAAATGATATATTAGAGATGTTTCTATATTCCTAAGCATCTAAATGTCTGCATATAAATGGTTCTGTTGTTTGTTTATTTGCAATCATTCCCTTTCTAACTTCACAAATGATATTAGAGATGGAGAAATATCAGATCATAAACCTTTTTGGATTTTTCTATGTAAACTATTTCCTCTTTATGGGTAGTATTTTGCAAAATCTGTTTTGATATTCCCAAGCATCTAAATGTCTTCATATGAATGGTTCTGTTGTTTGTTTATATGCTTCTTTTTCTTGGTCGGCGTTTGTTTATTTGCTTACCTTTCAAAAAGAGATCGAACGTTATTCATTTGGATTTGAATTTTGTCGCTTTCTTCTCCTGAATTTCCCCAACCTTAGTACCAAGTCCCATGTGTCTTAGCTTTTAATGTGTTTCATTAATTTATTTCATGATCGTTTTATTTAATATAAAGTTTGTTGTGACATATTATGATTTATAAATATGGTAGTGAGTCTCTCTTTGCATGAAAATACTGAAGCTTTTACTAAATTTCCATATATCGATTCTGTAAAGTTAAGTGTTTGGAAAATCGTACGTGGTGGAACAATGGAACATAATAATCAATATTGACATATAGTACTGTTTTCCTAGGATTGTTGTGAAACTCTAAATAAACATGCGACTGTATGAATAAACTTAGAGTTTTACATAAATAATTTAATTTTAGATGCATATATATTATATACGGTCATACGGACAACAAATGATCGAGGCATTCCAAGTCGCACCGTTTAAAGTTTTATCATACGAATAATCTACACCAGCATAAAATTTTGTCACTTATTAGTGGAGGTGGGAATTGTGCCTCTTTACTTTTAACCTATATTTGTAACACAGCAAATTTTGATTACTATACGCAACTATGCATACTCTTTTTCATTACTTAAATGATTATTGATTAAGAGGCTTGGAGGTAGTGTTTATGAATTTTGTGGACAAGAATTAGCCCACCAAAAGAGAACAAATGTGGGATCCTTCTTCTTTTTCACCCTCCTTTGCACTTTTTTTTTATATGCACTTTCAATTATTTTAATTAGTGATAATGTATTAAAGCCATATAAATATTTAACTTCTATATTGATGCGCCGTGACAAGCTAAATCGTGGGACTTATTACCTCCGTAGTAGTAGACAATCGTCATAAAGATTTTGCATCTCACATAACCACATGTTTTTGAAGAACTATATATGACACACTTAGATGTTATTAAGTAACGATCAACTTGTTGAAATATATTCTCAAAAGAACATGACCACGCACTTATAATAATCGTTGATCTTGTCTTTTTCACAAAACTTGAACCTTTTCTTTCTTCGGATTTAAAGTTATTCAAAAGAAAAACACTCTGTTTTTTACAAACTGGTTTTCAAAAGTTTTGAAGCACAAATTTTTATCTAATCAGCAAGAGTAGAGTTAGGTCCTTGTAGCGAGCCACATTAGAAGACTTTCCTCTTCCTCGTACTTTTTGTCCCCGACAGCTCGTATTGAAAGTAACCAGTTTCGGATTTTCCATGTTTATCCAAAGAGAAGTTTCTTTGATTACTTTCTTTTGGAGATCTCCTCGTTTCTTAACACTTCTAATTACCATATAACTTTGGATTAACAAAACAGTATGTCCTTCCACATAGAGGGATCTCTTTCTTTTGTCACCAAACATTTCTAGATTAATATATCAGACATCGTGATGACTCTTCTTTTTTATAAATTCACAACCCTTACAGTTTGAAAGGTTTATATCTATGTCCCAGGGTCCCAGGCTCCCAGGAAAATTAGAAATCAAAGGCCATGCCTACAATTTCGGGAGTCTAAAGTTACATAAACACATGGTCTCTTTATACAGGAAAATTAAAATTCACAAACAATATAAGGCTTTGATTGGGTTTTAAAGTTTGTAGATGTTACTGGCTGTAGACTTTTTAAAAAGTTACTATCAAAACTTTGGGCTTTAAAATATTAGTTCTAGCTTAAACTAAAGCCACAAATTATTGGTCTTTAGAAAAAACTAATGTAATAAGAAAAAATGTTTAAAGTAGACTATGAAAAAAAAAATACAAAGGCTTTTAAGACTATTAGCTTTTAAAATGTGATTGAAATAAAAAAGCTTTGAAAGCTTTAAAAAAGGCAAAAAGTTTCTAAAACCTCAAACAATCAGAATGTAAATTGTAAAATGTAAATACAATTAATATGTTCATAAGTCCCAGAAAGAACAACACCCAAACCAAAAAAATAGAAAAAAAAAAAAAAAATCAAACTCCATATACAAAGATGAATACAAACGCTAATTCGATGAGCCAATGTATTTTGTATAAATGGGATCGCAAATTTTGATCAGAACATAGGGGCCCAAGGCCTTGGTTCAAACACACCCACATGTACAGTCACCCAATTGAAAGAACTTTATACCTAATCTTAACCGGGATTTGATCCAAGAATTCCATTAGGCTTTTCTTGTACTTTTACAAGAGATCGGGCATGTACATTGTCGTATATAAATTAATCTCCACTTTTCTATTAAACACTTTGTCAAAATGACATGATCATGATATGATATACTAGAGATGTGGTGAGAAAGCTTTCAGAAAAAATAAAGAACATAATAAACATTGTCTAGTTGGTAGAAATATGAGTTTTTATCTTTAGCTAGCTTTATATTCTTGTTCTACACTTAATATTATTTCATATATTATAGAAAGTAGAGCTGTAATTTGTTTTCTTGTTTTCTTTCGAAAAGGATCAAAAGTATTCTAAGCCTAAGAACATTCCATCCTTGAATAGAGATTCTCAAACAAACACAAAATTAATATTTCATTATTAATTATTTTAGAATTTAAATTTAATAAAAACAAAAAAAATGATTACACTCGTGCAAAGATAAGTGTCCATGATGAGTTTTTAAAGTATCTCAAAATGAGAATTTTTTAAACAAATTTAACATTTCCTCTCTTAATTTCTATTAATTTTCATTTTTCTAATTATGAGATAGGCCATGTTTGGTGAGTTAGACACGTTATCTTAACGTAAATGCATGTTGATATTCATTTAGTATTAATTTAGAATATGAACTGAATCAATATTTTAGATGCGTTTTCAAAATTTATCCATAAAAATCAGGATTTCGGGATGAATTAATTTGCTGCGTTTAATTATACTAAACTCATCCAAAATTGATAAAAGTCTAAAACATTATTAATAACTACATTTTTTATTAAAAAAAAATCCACGAAATAATATTTTCTTCATTAAAGACAACATAATAATAAAAATGCAAAATCTCGTTTTTTCTCCAAAACCGCAAAATCTTATTTTCTCACAAAAACCGCATTTTTCTACTAAAACCACAAATCTCATTTTTCTCCAAAAACCACAAAATCTGATTTTTCGGCCAAAACCTTAAATTGTCATTTTTCCGCAAAAACTGTAAAATCTCGTTTTCACGGCAAAACTGTAAATTCTAGTTTTTCTGCCAAAACCGTAAAATCTTGTTTTTCCGCCAAACATCAAAAATCTCATTTTCTCGCCCAAAATCGTAAAATCTTGATTTACTGTCAAAACTCTAAAATCTTGATTCCCGCCAAAAATGCAAAATCTCGTTTTTCACAATAACTGTAAAATCTCGTTTCTTCGCCAAAATCACAAAATCTCGTTTTTTTACCAAAACCATAAAATCTCGTTTTCTCGCCAAACATTAAAATCTGAATTTTCTCGCCAAAACTTTAAAATCTTGTTTTCCCACCAAAACCACAAAATCTCGTTTCCCATCAATATCGAAAATATCGTTTTCCTACAAAAATTGTAAAATCTCGTTTTCCCGCCAAAGCCCTAAAATCGTGTTTTCTCCCAAACTGCAAAAATCTTGTTTTCATCCTAAAATCACAAAATATTAATTTTTCGTCAAACTGCAAATTCTCAGTTTAAACAGAAATATTGTACAATCATTTAGTTTTAGTTTTAGTTTATGCAAGTTTATATATATGTTTAGATTAAAAGAAAAAACAATGAGTTTTTAGTCATTTAACATAAAACGCATTTAGATACATATACACAATTACAAAATAAACATAGTTACATCCACATACAATTTACGAATGCATAAACCAAAATTGTAAACGAACATCATCTAATTACTGCATCTAATTATTGTGCTCAGACGCTGCGCTTAGAAATTTCATCCTCTTCGCCAAACGAACAAGGCTAAATACCAAACGAAGATAGTTACATCTAGTGACAATTTATAGATGTATAAACCAAAATTGTAAACAAACATTATTTGATTACTGTATCTAATTATTGTGCTCAAATGCTGCAGTTAGAAATTTCATCCTCTTCATTAAACGAGCATGGGTATACTCACATGAAATATCTCGAATGGATATACATTCAGAAATTTCATCCTCTTCATCATCTAATTACTTCATCTAATACACCAATTACCTTCTCTTTCTTCACGTACTAAAAACCTTTGTGCACGGTTTTTCCTATACAAAAGGTTATTATTACCATTAGCTCAAGAACTAATCTGTTTCAGGTTCTGAACTCTTAAACCTTTTCGCTACTAGCTATCTAGTAATTAAAAGACTGTTTGAAATAAACTCCCTAAACACCAAATTAAAATCATCCATCCGCCAAATGATTAAGATGTATGTCAATCTATGATTTATAGATATTTGAGATCATTTATATTAGAATGATAAATTTACTATTACTGAAACATAAATTCTAAAAAGATATATTAAAATCAGTGTTATTAAACTTAAGGGGGGGACGCATAACAAAATATAGTACAGTACCCCAATTTAATCAAAATATAACATAAAGGACATATAAATAAATTTATTATTATTATTAATTATTAAAGAAAAAGAAATTTGGGTGGGTTCGTTCCTGATTAATCTTATTATTTTAAAGTATAGTTAACTGTTATTAAAAATATTTAAATAGTAAAATTTAGAAGATTTGTATTGATATTAACGTGTTTAAATGAGATTGTTTAGTTAAATATATAAAAATATAAATCTCATAATTTTAATTAAATGAAATTTTAAAATAGTTTAATACAAATCACAACAATTTTCTTATAATTCATCCAAAATCATCTAAAAAAAACTCATTAAAAATCAAATCACCTCAATTATCTCAAATATTATATTCAATATATCCCATAAAAGTAAAGTCTTAACTATGAACAAGAATACCATGATGAGTTTTTAGTTGAGATACTTTGTGATGATTAAAGACTTATATTTCCATGCATTGTTAATTGATACTATTACTATTGCTCAAAACTCTTAAATGGATAATTTGGTCTCTTCAACACCCTTCGATATATAAAATTATAAATCACTTGTGTTTGTTTGTTTTTTTTTTATAAAACAATTACTAGATAAGAACCTGTATGGGTAAAATTTTAAAATTAATATTAAAATTCATATTAAATTATTCAAAATTAATTTTTATAGTCCGTAATTAAAAAAATCTGAAAAAATTATAAAATAATATTATAACATTTCAGGCTCAATGAATACAAAAGTTTAATCTGATTTTAAATATTATACCAACTGAAACTAAATATAATTTATAAATAACAAAATTTCTTATTGAAGCCCTCTCAAAAAAATTTAAATGTCTATATTGTACAAGTAAAAACATATTTATATTAAAAATGAATCTTTTAACACATAATCAGATGCAATAACAAATTACAATAAAATAACTAATATTAACATAATAATGTCCATCGTAAATTTAAAAATTCGATTAAATTACACTTTAAGCTATTCAAAATATTTTATAACCCGTAACTAAAAAATCTATAAAATAGTAAGAAAATAAAATATATTTTAACACATATTAACATTTTAAATCATCTATTGCCACTTGTTATGATATTTTATTTTTTTAATTATAATAAAATTTTATCAAATAAAATAAATTAATAAAAGAAGATAATCTTTAAACTTTTTGGGTTTATGATTGACTTTTATGGGTTTAAAAATGTTTTTTCCTTTATTAATAACTAAAAAAAAGAAAATCATGAAAGTTAATTAGAAAAATATATTTTGATACATATCAATATGTTAAATAATCTATTGCCACTTATCACGATCTTCTTAATTACTAGATCTGAGAAATCGAACTTATATATTTATATAATAAGATATCTTCAATTATTTTGAGAGAAAATTTCAATAATGCACTTTTAACTAAGTGGTTTTGGTTTAGTGGTAGTTGAGGGAGAAACCCAATACGATATCCGCAGTTCAATTCTACTTAGCCGAATTAATATATCGATATCGCCAGGAATACGAGACCAACACATAGGCCGATAATGTAGGCTGTAAACATGTAGGTAGTTTGAACTCCTTGGACACCAAAATATCTGTATAATCCCACAGCATATACAAAAAAAAAATCGAATTAGCTACAACTGAAAGGGGAATGGAGACATACAATTATTATATAATTGCATTAATAATACAATATATTCATAATAAATTTTGTATAAGAAATTTTTTTTTTACAAATTTTTAAAATTTGAATTCATAATGAATTCTATATATGTCAGTTCGTGGTAATTATGCATATACTATCCAAGCTCTTGGACAAAGGTGAAATAGAGAGGACGTTCGGCTATAATTGTAAGTGTAAGTTTCAAACTCACTCATTTGTATTTGGATGGTGACTTTATAGTCTCTACGAATTGAAAGTTAATTAAGTTCAGTGGAAAGAATCATACTATTTTTTCTTTGATGATTTTCCAAGGGGATTAGGACTTAAGATTAGTTTGGAGAAGTCCACATTGTATCTTTCAGGAATCTCAACCAGTGAAAATTCGCTAATGTAAGAACGACTTCCATTTGCTTCGGGAAGATTATACCATTCAGGATTTAAGGTACTTGGGGGATTACCGCTAACGAAGCTGATGACTAAGACGGATTATGGTCCATTAATAGAAAAGCTAAGAAATTGCATTGGTTTATGGACGGCACAACGTCTTTTCACAGGCAGGTTACAGTTTATCAGTTTAATACTAATGCGCCTCGCACATTTTGGATCTCTGCATGTTAGGCTCCCTCGAAGCTTGCATTAAAGAGACAGACAGTCTCTGCTATGCTTTTTTTTTTTTTGTTTGGTCGGGCCCTGTTTTAAAAATGGCTTTGTCAAATGATTGCCAACCAAAAGAAAAAAGAGGTTTGGAGTAAGACTGATCAAGGTTGTGAATTTGGTTTGTTGTCTACACTCACATAAGGCCTTCTCCGACAGTGTTATGTTTTGGATTGGGACTGAGTATTATCCATCATCTGATCATCTCGCAACTTCAACAACTTCCATGCAAACATTTCTCTGAATTAAGATATGTTTTCGAAGCAGTGCTCTACCACATCTGAGGGAGAGAAATAGCCAGAGACATGAAATTCTTTGACAGATATGTTATATTATTTTTGAATTCCTTATTCTTACATATCTAATATTTTTGAATTCTAAATTCTTTGACAGATATATTATATTATGTACATTTTGTTGTGAAATCGCAAGTAAAAACCTAGATGAAAAAGTCCAAAGCACATACGAAAGAGAAAGCAATTGAGCCTACTAACTGTGTGAATGATTAATCTAGAAGTTTCAAAATCTGATACAAAGTAGAATAAAAATTAAGAAAATGTTTATAACTCTTAACTTGTGTCAGGTTCATCAGTTCATGGCATTCCTTTTGTTCATTCGAGAAAGGTTCCATTGTAGTACATTATCATGTATTTAACTTACACTGAATGACAATATCTTTAATTCGGTGTCTAGTTACTTGAATTAACTGGCGCATTTGGATTATAAACTAGACTCGATCTTTTTGTAATATATTCCATAAATATAAAAATTTATAGAAGAAAAGGAAAAACATTGATTGTAAATGCCTATGATACTGATTTACTGATATGCATATAATCAGTAACCAATTGTTGTATTGAGTTTCATAGAATATAACTACTCTTCCTCTGACTCTCAAGACAAGCACATGCTCGTTCTTTCTTTCCTTTTCTCCATGTCACTAATTGTTCCCTCACAAACTTGAATAATCTCCTACACATACCTTCTTAAGTAAAGCGAAGGCCAATTCACTGAGTGAAATTGCAGCCGTTGATTACAAACTCGTTCGGATCATACGGTAGACTTGAATAAAGTGACTCGAGATCCGTTACATCGAGGCCGGAAGCTTGTCCAGGTTCATTCGTTCTCATCATGTGATTCAGTTGATGAGGAAGCTGATACTGTTGTTGTTGAAGCTGCGGTAGGAGATGATCATCATTGTCAAAGTAGGGCAAACAAGGCATAGTATTGGTCATGTACTGGTTGTTGTTCAGTAATGCCAGTAAATCATTTTGATATTGATTCTCCTGGACCGGGTAAACGGCTGGACCATTCATAAGGGACGATGTTTCAGTGAGACCATTGTTAAGACCAAAGAGAGGCGAGGGTCCACACGCACTGGACCAATCAGTCTCTCGTGACTGTTGAGAAATTTGGTTTTCCTGAAGACTGAGACGATATTTCTGCATAACACAACGGTAGAACTTTTTGTTAATGATATGTGCATTGTCACACACGAAACAATAATAGTTTTGATTTTCACCTGAAGATGACTAGACACAATGTTTCTAGTGAGTCCTTCGATCTTCATCTCTTTTAAACATTTGAGAAGTAACTTTGGATTAGCTTCTGCGTTTGCATTCAAAACACGATTAGAAAGGAAAAACATGATAATAATCAATAAATTGAAAGACTAGGTAGATTACTTTTAGGACCACCAACTATATCGATGGCTTTGATAAATTTCTGTTGAAGATCTATAGTCCACGACATCCGCAGTTTCCTCGATTTTTTCTCATTTTGCTTATTAATGTTTTGTTCACCGTCGTTGTATTGGCTTACGGTCCTGGAACCGTCGTTGTCTTGGTTTGAACCGTTACTCTGAACCAAATCTGATTGGATTTGTTGAATTTCTCCAATCATCGTCAGTCGCTGGTTCTTTTCTGCTTTCTCTTCTGTCATATCGATGCTTTGTTCACTATTACCTTGGTCTACGGTCATGGAATCATCTTCTTCTTGCTCTAAACCATCATTTTGAACCACATCCAATTGAACCGGTGGATTTAAACCGGGTTTAGACTTCATCCTCTTGCGTACAATGTGTTGCCATATGTTGGCTATGACCTCCTCTCTAACCGGTTTCATAATATAGTCGCATGCACCATATAACGTTGCATTCATCACCGATTCTGTTTCACTATCATCAGACATAACTACGCGAAGATGAAAAACATTATTATTTTCCATCTAATTAAAAGAAAATTTGGTTTAAAAAGTTTTGAAAAGTAACAAAATATATAATCTCCGGATTACATACTTACTACAGGCAGATCCATCTTTGCACCAATGATTTTGAGAGCTTGGAGTCCATTAATTCCAGGCATATGAAAATCCCAAATCACGATATCAATCTCATGTTTGCAGGTTGTCAGAAAGGCGATAGCTTCTTCCGCATTCGCATAAACCGTCACTGGATAACAAATAAACACATCAATATAAACCCTAACCCTAACCCTAACCCTAACAACTCTTCATTAAACCCCTAAAATTAAAGACATACAGAGAGAGAGAGCGATATAAAAAAAGAGTTACCTGGATAGGCAAATTGTTTCATGATTTTCTTCATATTAAGTAAAGTAATGAAATTGGAGTCGACAACAAGAACATTAGTACTCGCTGGAAATTGGTTGGGCAGAGAGCTGATTTCAGAAGCTTCCTGCTGCAAAAAGAGAGTTTTGTCTCCATCTTCGGTTGTATTTTCTAGGGACATTAAATTTACTTTTGTACAGATTTGGATTGAAAGCGAGAGATTATATGTAGTACTCTAAAAGATGTAGCTATCTTAACACAAGAAAGTTGGGTGCTTTTTATATTACAAAAAATGTTTTTATCATCATGAAGTTTTGACATGTGTCAAATAAATAAATTTATGAAAAATTGGGTTTTTATTAATAGGTGTACATATTACGTAACCAAAATGGAATATAAAATTTATAGTAAAATAAAATCTTAGGAAAAGAGTTACAGAAAAGAAAGATTACAATTAGTTGTCGAACATCCTTTGCATCATGAAAAAGGAAAAAAAGTATTTATTTTTTTTCCCTTTTTTTATACATATTTTTTACTGTATTTCTTTTCTTATATAATTGTATATTATATAGGGAATGGAAGAAAAGTTTAAGAATGTGAGTTAATTTAAGAGGATTTTATACTAAATATTTTAGAAGAAATGAATTTGATTCTCTTACTAGAGTTTCATTCCAAAATAAGACTTCCTAGACATTCTCTTACTAAACATTTTTCATATTACCATTTACGAAACGTTTTGTTTCCAGAGATCAGTTTTCCCTTGTTTCAAAGAACAAAAGAAGAAATAAAAAAAAGAATAAAAAGAAAGAAAGTTGTATCTTTTTTTCCTTGCTATATTTTTTTACAACTGTTTATTTTTATTGGGTTAATTTTTTATATTACAAATTTTTCCTATTTCATTAAAACTATTGCATCTCTTTTATCATATTTAATAAAATAAAATATTTCAAAATTGATCATTTTAACCGTTGCAGCTAAAAAATATAATACTATTTAGAGTAAAATAAATTGCTATTTTATTTCATATTATTTTATATTTTTTTTAAATTGACTGGTTATGAATAATCAAACATTAATCCATAAATATAGATGTAAAACTATAAAATTTTAAATTTGATCTTATTTCACAAAACTTTAATATAAAACTGTAAGTTTCAAACGCTTTAAATAAAATTAAAACATAGAAAGATTATATATTTCTAGTGTAAACCAAACTTTATTATATGAATATATATATACTAGTAGTGACTTGCGAGCTAAAACTTGTTTTGAAATGAGACTCATACAGTTTTTGAAATGTACCTATATAAAACGTATAAACTTAAAGACGCAACCAACCAACGAAAACTAACTACTCAGACATGATATTACCCAAACCCCAACACTATACAACTAAAGACATAGAAAAGCTAAATGATTAAAGACAAGAGTGAAAAAAACTGGTGACTAAAGAGAGATGACAATATGGATAAATAGTGAACAATGTTCTTGTAACATATTTCTTCTGTTTTATTTTAAATAATTTTTTAAGTTTATGTATACAAATTAATAAATCATTTAATTTTCTATTTTTTTAATTAATATATCATTTATTATATTTTCCAAAACACTTTAACCGATAAAAAATAGATTGCAGAATATTTTTATATTAAAAATTGAAAAAAACTAATAAATTTTATATTGAAATTTGAAAAAAAAAATCAAATAAAATAAAACGAAATTTTTATTCTGAACAATAATTTAAAATGAAAACAGAGAAAATATTTTTTTTTGTAAAAGGAAATAGAAAAAGAGAGATGACAATATCATATCGATATTGTGTTGAGCAAAGATCACCATGTCCTTTGTCTCCAAAAATTTAGCTCCCTAACAATAAGTATTCCTTGACTGTCTTGTTTTTTTGTTCTCCTTTACTAACTAGGAAAACGACGTCGTAACACTAACATTATCCATTTCACGAGAAGTTGACGCTAAAGGATCTGGCAACTTCCTTTAACCAATTTTTGTGTCACCCTTATGGAAAACGTATCTTTGCTCGAAGATGATAATAATCTATGGAAGAAGCCTATCGTGCTGAACAACGAATACAACGCGAAATCAAAGCTGAGTGAGAGTTTAACCTCAACGGTTTGGCTAGCAAAGCACAGGTTAACCGGAGAAGAAGCGGTGCTGAAGTGTTTCCATCTCTCGAAGCTCAATGGCAATCTCCGAAGCTGTTTAGAAAGCGAGCTCGACTTTCTATCTTCCGTCCATCATCCAAACATCATCCGTCTCCTCCAAGTGTTCCATGTACGTCTTTTCAGGCTTTTCTTGAATAATCTTGAAATCGTTTTCTTGAATCTCAAGATTTACATGTTTTAACAGGATGGTGATAACCTCATCATGGTTCTGGAATATTGTGACGGAGGAACTTTATCATCGTATATCAAGCGTCATGGGAGAGTTGAAGAACATATCGCTAGGAGATTTATGAAGCAGATTGGTATGTATTTTTGTTTGTAGAATGATTTGCTTCTTATGGAGTAACAGAAGTGTTAGCTGTTTGATGTAGGAGCTGGTTTGGAGATCATTCATGATAATCATATCATCCATAGGGACCTTAAACCTGAGGTACGAGTACTTTGGGCTGAGAGTAGAAGCTTCGGTATGGATTCTGACATAGAAGTATTTAATTGGAAAACAGAACATTTTACTAGCTGGATCTGGTGATGAATCTGTGTTGAAGATAGCTGATTTTAGTCTTTCAAGGTAATATTTTCAAAAAAGTTAAGAGAACATTTTGCTAGTGTGATAAAGATTTTTTTATGTTAATTATTGTTGAAAGCAGAAAACTAGTTCCGGGAAAGTATCTTGAGACAGTGTGTGGTTCTCCGTTTTACATGGCTCCTGAAGTTCTTCAGTTTCAGAGATACAATGAAAAGGTGATATGAGATTATTATGCTCCAATTGAATCTCTCTCTCTCTCTGTTCAATATGGTAAAAGGTTTTTACAGTGGTTTAGCTCACAGAATACATTGTAGGCTGATATGTGGAGTGTAGGAGCAATACTTTTCGAGCTTCTTCACGGTTATCCACCTTTTCGTGGTAATAACAATGTTCAGGTGAGAGACCATAAATTGGTTTAGTATTCTTCTTTGATCTTTTTAAGCTCCCAATCCCATAAACTTAAAACCTTTTTTTCTCCACTGACCATAGGTTCTAAGGAACATCAAATCTAGTTCATCTCTTCCCTTCTCTCGGCTGATTCTTCAACAGTTGCATCCAGATTGTATCGATATCTGTTCAAAGTTGCTTTCTATTAATCCAGGTACAGAAAAAATCTCATCTACGTACTTTGCAACTTCATTGTGTCCATTGCTGTATATTGTCATCTACTTTTGCAGTTACACGCCTCTCTTTTGATGATTTCTACAAACACAAGTTCTTAAGGATCTGACTATTAATGTCCATGAAGGTAGAAGATGAAGTCTTTCTAAAGAGTCTTGTCAACTTTTGTATAGATAATAAGAACTAGTATATTGTAAAGAGTCTGTAATCTGAATGATGCAAAAATTGTTTTCCTCTGTAAATAAATAGTTTTTTTTAAAAAGATTATTAGTTTGTCAAATCCAAAACCCAGATAAAATACCCAATGGGCCTTTTTAAAAGCCCAAAGATTCTACTGATTTAAAGTAAAAGAGGCCTCATTTGCCGGGAAAAATAGAAATGGCTCCGACGAAGAAAGGAAAGAAGAGCAACTCGGCCGCATCAACGACGGCGAAACCCACCGCCGATGATAAATCTTGCTATCCGTCGTGTTTGCGACTCCTTTCACCTTCATCCGTGGCCATCACAATCCACGCGAAGCCTGGTTCCAAATCCGCCTCCGTCACCGGTATGTTTGCTTATATTTATTCCTTTACACCGTTTTGAGAATTTTGTACTGATACTCTGTTTGATCTGGAGATGTGAGTGACGAAGCTGTGGGCGTTCAGATCGACGCGCCGGCAAGAGATGGTGAAGCTAACGCAGCTCTTCTCGAGTTCATGAGCTCTGTACATTCTCTCTCTCTGTCTCTGTCATCCTCTGTTCTTCGTAGGCAAAGTTTTCAGCTTTTTGTTTATATAGATGAATCATGAACTTGCTCTCTTTTAGCATCTGGATTAGTCACTACTGTTACCACATTAAAGCTCTCATATTGTGTTGTAGAGTTGGTGTCTCTAGCACGTGATTAGAATCGCTCCTTGTGGTACATATCGCTTGAATAGGATATGAGCAATGTATATCTCATCTTCTTGTGAGATTCCATGGACAAAAGCAGTTAACCTGTAACTTGGAAAGTCTTTGTCAAGTGTGATATAGTTGTTGCTTCGATCTTTATTTGCAATGGCTATATGGGCTATATCTACATTCTTTGTCATGTCTACTGATTTTGAGAGTTGGGAGATGAATCCTTCTCAACCACATCATCATCATTAGTTGTTATCTGGAACAGGTATTGGGGGTGAAAAGAAGACAAGTTTCATTGGGTTCAGGATCCAAGTCTCGTGATAAAGTTGTGATTGTTGAGGATATGACCCAACAAAGCGTTTTCCAAGCGTTGTCTGAAGCATCAAAACCATCCTGAAAAAAATCCCCAAGACTGTAACTTTGTGGAGGAAACGAATCACCAGAAGTTATGTGGTTGATCTTTACTTAAGGAAGGTACGAATGGGATTAAGATTTTCCAGACTTGTTAAAGAGAGATCATTGGTCAGATATACTATGATTGTAAATCTTTAGACTATTGCTTGTTATAACAAAGTTGTGTTTAGTGTAGTTCCAATTTATGTCGTTATTGATCCTTATTTATCTTTTTGCTTCATTATAGGGGAAGTTGTGTGTACACTACTTAGCTAGCTATCAACTATTTTGTTGAACAAAAAGAAAGCTATTAGCTATATATTGTGTTCCTTTTTAACTAATTTACCACAACTCATGATCAAATTGAATTTGTTATTTGTGTTCTTTCTGTACCAAATAGAGGAATGTGTAATGAGTTTTATTCAAACGACTGCTTAAAACTTGGGTTTAGTGATAATATCTGAATGTATTCATCCTTGATTGTAATCATTTAAATTTGAACATAATTTTTGGCAATGGTCAAAACAAAAGCATGGTTACAATTGATCAAGATAAAGTCAGTCGACTACGTAAGAAAACGTATGAACTGGGAACCGTAAGCACAACACTAGCCCATACAATGTTTCCCCAAACTTCACCATCGCGTCTTTCAAGCCCAATCACCCACACCATATATTCTTGTATTGACAAAGACCTTGATGCACAAACTTGTCCCACAAGATTAAGAGTTTCCCGCCGTAGTTGGCTATTTCAATAAAATCACCACGACGATTATTATTCAACATAGCTAAACCTCTGACCACTCTCCATTCACTACGCTGTGTCACGCCAAAAGCAACGTTTATTATCGCAACCATAGCAAACATTCTGTATCAAACACATGATGAATTCTTTTGCAACAACGCTCCATTTACCTTGCTTCGGATCATAAACATAGTCCTTCTCCGCGTTGCTTCTAACGTAAAGCTTTCCATGGATCTGTTAAATTCGGGTTTATTATGGGCTTCCAACTCAAAACCAATTGGCAATGAGTGGATTGGCCCTAACCCTCTATATAGTAGTTCATTAATTTTTATATTTCCGATGTGGGACGTTTATCATTAACAAAGTTTGTCGCTTAAAGAAAGCTATATATGGACTTAAACAAGCTCCTCGATGTTGGTTCTTCAAGCTTAGTACTGCCTTAAAGACATATGGTTTCAAGCAGAGCAAGGCTGACTACTCCCATTTCTCTTTCATCAAAGGTCAAATATGTTTACATATTCTTGTTTACGTGGATGATTTTGTCATTACCAGCAATGATATTTCTACTCTTCAGAGGTTTAAGAATTATCTCAGTCAGTGTTTTCACATGAAAGATTTGGGTAAACTAAAATATTTTCTTAGAATTGAGGTGGCTAGGAATAATGAAGGCATCTTTCTTTCTCAACGAAAGTATGCGTTGGATATAATCACTGAAACTGGTCTTCTTGGTTGTAAACCGCCTCCTGTTCCCATTGAGGTCAATCACAAACTCTCGTTAGCTACTGGTCCTCCACTAGAACACCCTGAATCCTATTGCCGTTTGGTTGGACGCCTCATATATCTTACATTTACTCGTCCAGAGCTTT
>OVBI01001330.1:0-36686 GCA_900406495.1 Sisymbrium altissimum | reverse complement strand
ATGCTTGTTTCAAGTGGTACTCATTGTCATTGGCTTCCATACTCATTAAAATGTCGAGACGCGTCAGAACCATCGGCAGCTCCGTGATCGAGAATCATCAGGACGCCATGCTGGAGCGTTTTACCCCGCGATCGGGTCATCGGTCCTGCCGAGAGATTGAATGGGTCTTCTTCGGGTGAGCCATCTCGTCCAGTACGGTGCTGAGCTCGGGTTTCTCGATCATCATCGAATCCAGCTCGAGTCATGGGCAATGTGTCTCGAGACAAGGCTTCGCCATCGAGTGTTGGTCTGTAAACCACTCGAGTCCGATCAGCAGAGTGATCGATAGCCCGATTGATGACTGAATCTTCTATCGGGACACGGCTACGATCGGTACGGGCATCGGTACGGTCATAAATCTACTCCTCTGAACCATCTCCAATTATAGACCGAGACACGGGTGTTCTGTCTCGAGACATCGATTCAGAAGGTGCCTTAGCTCGGTGAAAATGGTCTCCAATCACCAATGGCCCAGGTGGATTCTCCTCCGTGTGTTCTGGTCCATCCAGTGCATCGTAACCTCTGGTTCTAGCTTCGGTTTCTGCATCCATGATTGCATCAGCAAGGGAGCAGCCATCTCTGGAAAACTCGGGGACATGATATCAAAATCCCAAGGTTTCAGTCCCTTTCTTCTTAGAAGAAGTCGTACTAGGCTTCTCCCCACTCGAGGCAACACCTTTTCCTTTGTTCGAAGCAGAGGGACGACCCTGAGCGACGAAAGGGATCTCTCCTTCCTCGATCTCATCTGGGTGAGGCACAGCTCCACTGGCCTCCGCATACGCCCTTACTACTCGCGCAACTGTCCCGACAATGTTCTGGACTTGCTCGTTTTCTTCGGAGAAATGGTGGAAAAATCAAACAAAACAAGCTCGCTTCTCAAAGACTGAGCTGCGATAACTCTCGTAAAAGAGAAATGATACCAACAAAATTTATCCAAAGAAGTCAATGCAGTCCAAACTTGGAAAAGATCCAAGGGAATCACCTGGAAAGGAGGACGAACTGCAAAAGAAGTCAGCAGTCGAAAAGGGTGAAAAAAAATGCTAAAAGAGCTCAAGCCAACAAATAGTTAGCTACCAATATCGGACCAACGAGTAATCATCTCTCGCATGACCAAAGGTTCAACCAAGAATTCGTTGACCTTGTCAAAAAAAGAAGAATTTCCTCTTAGATGAATCTTTACTGATGTGCTCTTGGACTATCTTCTGACCCGATTTTGGCGCAGTATAATACGTCTTTGACTCTTTAGTCAATTTGATGTCTAAGAGTCCTGACAAATGCGACACCCCAATCTGGATATTGCACTCATGACACAAAACGATTGGGTTCAACAAGAGTCGAAATATGACTCAAGAAATTGCAGCACTGATGTGGAAATGGGAAAGTGAGGTAACAGGAGTCTGAAATATGACTCGAATATGGTAAAATATCCTGGGGGAGGATTATTGCAACGATCCTCCACATTCGGCACCATCACCTCAATCCCCTCAGGAAAGCGGAACATCGATCGGAGCTGCCTTATGCTATTCTCACCGGATAGGCTTGCACCATCAACTTCCGATTAAATCCCACGCTTCCCCTTCCGTAAACTCGTCGGAGGATCATCATCATCTTGTATTCCCTTCTCGAGATGGCACTCTGCCTCTTTCTTGACCCAGAATTTGAGAACGAACTGTTCGGCCGCACACGGGAACACATACGCTCCATCGTGCTCTTCAAGCTTTATCTGAACGTCAGAAGCATTCCACGTCGGAACCGAGTTCGTATAACTAAACCCATACAAACTTCCACCCTCGTCGGATGTACCTTCTCCAAAGACTATGTGATCAAGTTTATCCCAAGGGATATCATCTCCCCAAGAGTTTCGATCAAACAACATCTTTTGTTAAAAACTAAAAGCGTTCTAGGCGTTCTTCGCTTTCTTGAAAGGATATCTTAAAGAGAGAAAGAAGAGAGAAGGGAGAGAGTTACCTTAGCAGATATGAGAACTTGTGAGAATGAAGGAATGAGAAGCCTCTATTTTATAGAGCATGAAAATGGGACCAATGGACAGTACGGTGCGGGACATGAACCGTACACGAAAATAATGTTCATCCCAACAACAGGACTAAACAGATAACAGTCTCCTTCGATACTTCTACACTCCAAATTCGGATGCACCTGAAGAGTTACCAGCTTGACAGTTGTTGTTAGGTGTCGTTTTCGCACGAAAAACGTCCAAAAAACTTGAAGAAAATAGTTTTCTCAGAAAAATATCTACGAAAACTTACGGAGACCTTAGCATAGAGAGTTTTTCGGAGGGCACCGTGCATAACAGCCAGCTCGGCATGGCCAGCTCGGTACCATGCACACATGCAGCCAGCTGGGTACCATGCCCACATGCAGCCAGCTCGGTACCATGCACACATGCAGCCAACTGGGCACTTTTTCAATCTTATGCTTTCTTCGTACGAAAACTTTCGAAAAACTTAATCTGAACCGTTTCTCGGAACAAACTCTTACAAAAACATACGGAAGACTTAGCATGAACAGAATATCTGAAGAAAATATGCATGACAGCTAGCTCGGCATGGCTTTCCCAGTAAACTCAGCGTTGCTTTGCCAATCAGCTTGGTATCATGCAACCAGCTCAGCATCACGCCCGTGCACAGCCAGCCAGCTCGGTATTCCTTGCCTCCTAGTTGGTTTGGTACGAAAACTTCCGAAAAACTTAACTTGAACAGTTTTTCGGAAATACGTTTATGAACTTAACCTTCTTCCGGGAAAAAAACAGTTCAAATCTTAATACGCGTTGAACTTTTTTTCTCTACTACGTTTTTTCCCATCAGCTTTTTCTTAGCAGAAGATTTTTAACGAGGCAACATCATAAGCGTATCGCCAGACGGGGAGATAAGTCGAAATAGTGTAACCCCTAAAACCAGACAAATGCATAACTTTGTTTCCTGAACACTAACCTATCATAAGCCCAGCCAAAACGCTTCTAAGCAGCGGTCGCACGAATTTCTTTACATTCTAACAAAAACGCAAACATATTCTCGCCTAACAGCAGTGTGACAAGTCTCCACTGACGAAATATCGACGCTAAAAAATAACTCCTATAACGCTTCTAGCCTCTTCGTAATGCTAAGGAAACATGACTAAGTACTAAACTCCGAAGCTACTTTACTCCCCAACAGCATAACATACCAAACTTTATCATGCTCTAACCAAAAACGGCCATATATCAACCTTAAGCATGCATAGAAATCGTAAAGACGAAGGTCTGAAATGCATCGAATGAAAAAGGTTCAAATACAACCATCGGGACAAAGCCCAGCCAAAGTCATAACATATGCCTCAAAGGACCCAGCAGCAAACAACTAAAACAATAAAGGATAAAGGAGGAAGGGATCTAAGCATGGCTCTCCGCCGCAGTCTTCTCAGCGACTATCTCAGCCAGGCCTCCAACGCCCATGTTGGTCCCTGCGAAATTCTCAACACCAACTTCCTTGGCCGAGCTGTCAATAGAGACATCTCCGCAAGAGCGAGAAGCCAAAGCTGAAGATCCGGAAGAAGGAGCAAGGAACCTACGGAGCTCATCGATCACACGATCTACAGCGCCCTCAAAGCCTCTAAAATCCACCTTCAGATTTTGGTTCTTCTCACGCTCCTCCGCTATCTCTTTGGGATCATTCCTGTCAAAGATCTCAATCACAACAGAGTTGCACACTACCATCACATAGAAAGTCCCAGAATCACGACTCGAAACCAATCGATCGATTAAGGCCAGCGCCTTGTCCTCACGAGATCGACTCTTGTCCATGGCTACCTTGTACCCATCGCGCCAAGCTCTCTTGTTCTTCACCCTAAAGACAGCATCCTTCTCCGCAAGCTTGTCTTCCAATTCCCTGACCCAGGCTGAAAGCTCATCATTAGAGTTGGCAAGACGAGAAGCACGAAGAGCAGTAGAGTTTGCCTCCTCCTTCGCATCGGTCACCTGCTTACTAAGCTTCATCATCTTCTCCTCATACCCAAGGGTTAAGGCGTCCAGCTTTTCCAAGAGGCGATCTTGCTCATGTTTGGCATTAACCTCCTTGCGTCCTGCCTTGTAGATCTCTTCCTCGCAGTCATTCACTTCCTTGTTAAACAAGGGCAGGAGCTGCGGAAAATGAACAGATAATCAGCATGCAAAGATCAAGGCACTATATTGCATCAACCAACAGAACAAGTACTTACCTTCATAGAGCATTGAGCAAAGTTAGAGTATGCCTTCTGGGCATGCCAAGTCTCTAAGCGGATTGGGCGGTCTTCAGGATCCTTGATCTTCGAGACAAGGTCCACGCAATGCACTGTGCTCCGACACAAATTCTTCGACTCATCAATCATCACCTTGTAGACTTTTCCCTTCTTCTATGAAGAAGGAGCATACTGAGCTGGACTTTTCAGCTGCTTCTCGCTATGACCGCTACGAGCACCGCCCTTCTTAGGAAGGGGTGTGTTCCTCTTCGTCCCCCGGGGTTTCCAAGCGCCATTCAGTTCGCTCGAAGCAGCAGTAAGGCCAGATACAATCTGCCTACGAATTGGGGGAGGTGGGGGAAGCATTAGCATTGCTCGGACTACAGCAGGAGGAACGTTGCCATCTTCCCCCTCAATACCCACAGCTACCTCGACAATAGCCCCTTCCTCGTCAAGGAAGGTCACTTGTGGCTTGGGGCCACCCGAAGTTCCTTATGTATCATTGATGTCCATCTCAGTCAGAGCATGGATCAACGGCTCCTCAGCGTGAGGGGAGGTACCCGAAGACACAGCAGGAGGAAGCAAAGATTTGCTCGCATTGGCCAACAATCTCTCACGAAACTCCATGATCCTGAAGAACACTCAAGAACACAAGAACAACTCCTAGAGAGAGAAAGTAGATAGAAGGCAGAGCTCTTTTCCAAAAAAGAAAAATAAGAAGTTATGAGAAGTAAGGAGGGGTAGAGGTCTACTTATAGGATAGATATGTGGGCCCCATTATAAAGAAAAGAAAAAAAAACAATTTCCTTATTCCAAAAAAAATTCCGGAAACACTTAAGTTTTTCCTGAAAGAATAAGGAATCAAAGAGGGGAGGCACACAAGCCAATACTGGCCGAGCTGGACGGTCAGCATGATGCCTACCGTCCAGCTCGGTACAAATGCTGTCCAAAGTCAGCATTCAGCACATGAATGCTCCTTCCTTACAGCCAGCTCGGTAGACTTGGTGGGCAAGTTGGTTCATAAGAAAAATTTCGGAAAAACTTATTTTGAACAGGTTTCCGGAAAAACTTTTATTAAAAATTTCGGAATAACTTATCTTGATTAGTTTTCCGGAAAAACTTTATCAAAATCCCGAAAACTTATCTTGAACAGTCTTTTGGAGAAACGTTTACAAAAAATCTCCAGAAACAATTACAGTTTTCAAAGGAAAGAGCTTACATGCCAAAAGTCACCGAGCTAGACATGCAGCATGCTGTCTACCGTGCAGCTTGGTACAAATTTTCTTACCATGGTCAGCATTGAGCACATGAATGCTCATTCCTTACAGCTAGCTTGGTAGACTTGGTGGGTAAATTGGTTTCATACGAAAAATTTCAAAAAAACTTATCTTGAACAGTTTTCCGGAAAAACTTTATCAAAATCCCGAAAAACTTATCTTGAACAGTCTTTCGGAGAAACTTTTACAAAGAATCTCCAGAAACACTTACAGTTTTCAAAGGAGAGAGCTTACAGGCCAAAAGTGACTGAGATGGACAGGCAGCATGCTGTCTACCATCCAGCTCGGTACAAATTTGCTTACCAAAGTCAACATTCAGCACATGAATGCTCTTTCCTTACATCCAGCTCGGTAGGTTTGGTGGGCAAGTTGGTTTTGTACGAAAAATTTCGGAAAAAGTTATCTTAAACAGTTTTCCAGAAAAAACTATTATAAATTTTCGGAAAAACTTACCAAAGATGACCGAGCTGGACATGCAACATCCTGTCTACCGTCCAGCTCGGTACATATTTGTTCCCTAAAACCAGCATTCAGCACATGAGCATCCCACTCCTACAGCCAGCTCGGTACACATGCTGACTGGGTTGGTTTCTTGCAAAAAACTTCCGAAAAATTTAGCGTGGATAGTTTTTCGGAAAGAATTAAAAAAAATATATATATATATATAACAAAACGAATAACAATTTTCTTGTATTCCGGAAAGAGTTCCGGAGACACTTAAGCTTTTCCCGAAAACGTAAGGAATAAAAAAAGGGGAGCATGCAAGCCAAAACTGGCCAAGCTGGACGGTCAGCATGCTGCCCACCGTCCAGCTCGGTACAAAATGGTGTCCAAAGTCAGCATTCAGCACATGAATGCCCATCCCTTGCACCCAGCTCGGTATTCATGGTACCCTAGTGAGTTTTGCACGAAAAAACTTCTGAAAAACTTATCCTTAACAATTCTTCGGAAAACCTTTGACGAAAACTTTAACTTCACTCAAAACAGTTTTTCGGCAAAAATTCTATGAAAAACTTAACATGAACAGTTTTTCGGAATAACAATTCCATTTCCTTTTACGCGTTGCACTCTTTTCCTTTACTACGTTTTTTCCCAAAGGGTTTTTCTTAGTAAACGCTTTTAAATGAGGTAACACCCCAAGCGTATCCTCAAACCGATCCTCGCTTCGTATGCAAGACACTTTAGCTCCGACAGTCCTTAAACGCACAGACAACATCTAGCTTTCCTTCAGCAAACAGCTTGGTCTCCTGTTCCAAGAAACGCTTCAATCCAATCTCGATCAGCTCGGTAGAAAAACTCGCTCTGTCACCCAGAAAGATCGTATGAACTATCAAGTCGCGGAATCAAAGTTCCCGTAATATGGGGATCAGAACATTTTACCTCCTTAATCCCGTACTATACTTCTTAATCGCTGCGTCAAGATCACACTTGATATTGACGTGCTGGGGGGCTAAATGTTGGGGTCAAAACCCCCCCATTTCCGGAATAAACGATTAAAATGTTTGAATATCGAAAAAGAGTATCCATATTTAGATATGAATTCGGAGAGAGTTTATTTTGAACTATTCCATCGATAAATTTACGAAAAAAGTATGAAATACTGTCTTTTGAGAATTTTTACGATAAACTGATGAAGTCGCGATTCATCGAACAAAGGACGATCCGCTGGACGAAACAAGGACAGCCAGCTCGGTATCAAGAACTGCCCATGATATCGAGCTGGCTGTATTTTATCAGCATTTTTAGCCGATCCTTTCATCCTTTGAACGATTCCTCCGATAAACCGACCAAAGTTACGATTTTTCTAGTAAAAGGCAACCAACCAAGCGTGGAGGGCAGCCAGATCGGTATTTTGGGCAGCCAATGATACCGAGCTGACTCACATACCGAGCTGGTTGCATGTCTTGCCAAGCATGTACCACATAACGTCAACCTGGACAGCACGGAGCAGTCAGCTCAGTACCATGATACCGAGCTGGCTGTCATGATGCATTCAGCTCGGTAGCATCCTCCTTATTTATACCAAGCTGGTCAGCATGATGCAGTCAGCTCAGTTTTATCTTTCCCTTCCTGAAAACCGAGCTCGTTGACACTTTCCGTGAGTTCCGAGCTGAAAATGATTAATGTTTAATGATCGAGGTTTATCTTCCAAACCACAAGGTGTCTGCACATGAAAAAAACTTGGAAAATGTTCTTAACTCAATAATGAAGCTCTTGGAAGAAGAATTAGATCAAACGGAGTTCATACGAGGTAGTTATGCCATCGACAAGTTGGGCGTTGCAGCCAGCTCGGTAACGGACAGCTTGGAGCAATCAGCTCGGTTTTCCATTCAATCAGGATACTGAGCTGGTCGACATATTACAGTCAGCTCGGACAAATCCTCCCTACTGAATACCGAGCTTGCCGACACCCTTCAGTATACCGAGCTGGATGCATCCCACGAGTTATCGGAAAATCTCCTCCCATACTGGATACCGAGCTGGTCAGCATGATGGGTTTGGAGGCAGCCAGCTCGGTTTTATGGGTTTGGAAGACCAAGCTGACTGACACCTTCCCTTCCGTCTCATTTCGCTTCGTTCTTCGTCTTCAGGGTCTTTTCATAAACATACCGATGTTTTCGTAAGTTTCTCGAAACATCGCGATGTTTCGTCTATCGACGACAATAGAAATGATAACTTAAAACAAACCGGAGAATACCATTGAACCAAAAGACGAGGGATAGAATGGGGGGAGCTGGATGGATGGACCGACAAGGGCTGAAACCGACTTATGGAAGGTTCTAAAAGTTTCCTCGAAGATTTATGGAAAAGTCATGGGAAAAAGGAAAAGACCTTTATCCCACATCGAAGCTTAGGCTGTTTAGGACTTAGGATGTCTTAGTATAAATAAGGATCGATATCTATAACTTGTAACACATTGAATACATTCACAATTAACTATTCATTCGAGATTTAGCAATAAAATTGTATTATCATCTTTCCTTTTTCTTATTCTTCGCTTTTACGGAAATTTACCAAAATCTTTCAAGAGGTTTCTCATTCCAGAACTTTTGGGACCTAATTATCAAATCCACTTTATGAAAATACATTGTATGAAATCTCGTTCCCACAAGAATGCTGATTCTGATAGGAAGAATATGGCTTAGAGTAATGGAGGTGTTCAAAGTGCTGGTTGAAATCCAAGCTGGATTCTATCCATAATCTTCTGGTGGGTAAGTCCATTTTGATGAAGAAGTTGTAACCCTTGAATCAGAAGAAAATGATGTGAACTAGATCAATGGAGTTGGGTTTCAAGGACAGAGTTTTGGGAATCAGCAGGGTTATGGTTCTTCTTACCAGAACCCTTTTCAGAACAACAGCTTCACAAGAACGTATGGTTCTTCTTCCTATCAGAAACCACCTCCACCATCTTCCAAAAGTAAGCTGGAATCTATGTTAGTGCAAGTGTTGGAAGGACAAACAAAAATGACAGTGGATTTCAATGGGAAAATGGATACTATGTACTCTGATTTAAATAGGAAGTTTGAAGCTTTAAATACCCATGTGAAGTAGCTGGATCCTCAGGTTGCTCAAACTGCTTTGGCTGTTACAAGGCAAGATTCAACCCTTTCAGGATGGACTGACACCAACCCAAGGCATTAAAAATCTCGCAAAGCTTGCACAGTTTGATGAGAATTTCTTGTGTAAGGATCAAGTGCCGATCGACACCCTGGAGGGGGGTGGCGATCGACACCACAGCAAAATATCAAGATTTCGAGTACTAGCGGAGCAGAATCAAGCCAGCTCGTCACTGCAACTGGAGTGTCGATCGTGAAAATAGGTTACGATCGACAACAGGAGGATGCCGATCGACACCCCTTTAAAAATCAGAATTTTTCGGGTCCTGACGGGTAAAAGTCGACGCAATTCATCACCAATTTCGAGTGCCGATCGACACCCGATGGAGGTGTCTATCGTCACCAGACCTGTGTTTTTTAATTACCGCCAGAAGATCGTGCTGATCGTCCCAAATAATGATCAACACCCGAGAAGAGGATCCACAAACCTAAGATACCTTACCCGAGGCCCAGAAATTCCAAACATGAGATAGATGAGGAAAGGTGCAAGGTAATTATGGACAAAGTGCTAGATACCACTAGTGGATGCTATAAAGCTTTCAGCTCTAATTAAAAGGTATGTTAAGATGATGGTTGTGAAAGGTGTGTGTCCTGAGGAAGCAGCATTGCTAAGTGCAATCCTTTTGAAAAAAACTGTTTCAAGGAAGGAGAAGAAGGTGAGAACCTCTGAACATGTTAGTGCTATGATTTACAGTAGGATTACAAAGAACTTACCTGATCCAGAAAGTTTTGTTTTTGACTGTTCCGTCTCTACATGAAGATTTCCTCATTCCATTTGTGATCTTGACTCAAGTATCAATTTAATGCCTCATTATGTTGCTTTAAGATTGGGGTTGACAGACTTCAAACCTACAAGGATCCATCTCATCCTTCCTGACCTATCCAAGAGAATTCCAAAAGGTATCTTAGAAGATGTTCCAATTCAGATTGTTGGGTGCATAATTCCTACAAATTTTGTGGTTTTGAAATATGGTGAAGAGCCTCAGGATCCTCTTTTTCTTCGAAGATCCTTCCTAGCCATTTTGCTTGAAAAATCCTTCATAGCCACAGCTGGAGCCATCATTGATGTCATAGAAGGACATATAGAGCTTGATTTGGGTGACAAAGTCATGAACTTCAACATAGATAAGCTGAGGAGGAAGCCTACAATTGATGGACAAATTTTTTCTGTAAAGGTTGCCATAGATGAAGATCCAATCAGAGAGGATTCAGATGACATTACTGCTGGGTATTTCAAAGAGTTGGAGGTTTCTGAGAAAGTGAACATGCTGAGTATTCAAGAGGTGTTGGTTGGGACTTCCAAGAAAGCTGTTGGGCTTAACGATTGGAGTGGAGATAACATTTTCAGGACTAGGGTCAAACATGAAGGTCCTGACATAGACATGTTATTGGAGGATGATATTTTTGTGATGGAGACAAGAGTTGCAGAGCTAAAGTACAGAAAATTCAGCTCTCCACACGTTGCGATCGACACCCCCCACCGACCACACCAGAAATGCCTAAATCACAGTATCTTCAAGGAGTTTCCAAAGCTATAAGTTTGGAAGCTGTTAGACAACATCCAGCTCCTCCCATCAAACCACAAACACCTCCATTACAGGTAAGGTACACACTTCACGTTCATAATTCTAAACATACTGAATTCATCAAGAAGAATTTCAAAAATGCAAAAGCTGTTTCACAATTGAGTAAGCCACGATATTATCGCAGAGCACTTGTATCTTCGTTTGATGATGCTGCAGGAAAGAGAAGTTGCCCACCGAAAGTCCGAACCCGCCCTCCTGCTGTTCCTCAATCATTCCGTTGTAGAGATCATGCACCAACTTCTTACACACCCCCTTGGATGATGAGATGTTTCCCAAAAAGGCATTCAATGCCTACTTCTGATCCACAAGATTTCTGAGTCCCAACACAGTCAAGCTAATGACTGAAAGGAAGCGCTTAGTGGGAGGCAACCCACTTATAGGGAGGATTTGATTTGATTTTCGTTTTGGTTTTTACTAAAGCTTAGTTTTGTTTTTCTTGTGTAAAAAAAAAAATAAATATATAAAATTTTGTTGCAAAGACGAAGGAGTAAGGAGCCGACTTTGGTGTCGATCGACACCACCTCAGGGTGGCGATCGACACCCACTCTAAAGGTAAGTATTCTTGGCCTTGTCTTTGTTTCTTTGTTTTTACTTTGGTTTCTTTCCAATGCTACAGCTTGTTACATAGGGACAGAGTTACTTAAGTCTGGGGGAGGAAAATACTGATGTATTTTGCTTTGTTTTATTTTGAGTCTTTTTTGTCAGTTTATATTGTTTTATTAAGTCAAACCCAGTCAGGAACCATGAGTTTTTCTTGGAACTAACCACTGTAGTGACCATTCTTAAAGCCGTTGACATAAGGTTTTACTGATATGAAAATCCAAAGGTGAATTGATCTACCAATTTCCCCACATCTGTTTGAGGATTTGAAGGATCCTGAGCTGGCCTAACACCTAATGAACTTAATTTCTCTCATGTTGGGGCTTGGTATACTTTGGATCAGATTCCTTGTTCAGGTCTGAAACAGCTGGTTTGTGATTATGGTTTCCCTCTCGCTTCCCTTCAGTCCTCTAAAAAATTAAGAAAAGTTATAGGTCTAAAAAAGGTGATCAAGGATTTTGATGGTAACCCCATTGATATTCTTTGTTTCATAAATATTAGATTCAGAGCATTCAGTCGTTAAAAAAAAAAAATGATATCCTAAGACGGAAAAATCGACTGAATGGAAGTGAGAAAAGGGAGAGGAAAGAAACTTGAAGCAAACAGTCTAATAATCAGAACTTGAACAGGTAAGAGTCCATGTGTCCCTTGATCGATATTCCCTAGATGAGAGTGCACGCTTTACAATATAAAAAGGTCAGTGATGGTGAATTTAGATCTCTTATTGATTGTGGAATGGAATTAGGATGGTTGATAAGTCTAGAGGGAATTAGTTTATATTCTATCTAAAGTTGGTGCTGTTTAATATGGCTTACAAAGGTGTTAGTTGGTTTAATGTTTTAAAGGATATGTGAGTTCCCATGTTTTCAAGCCTCTTTCACTGGTTTAGTTTCCTTGTATGCTTGATGGAAACGAAAGGCTAAGTCTGGGGGGGGTTAATCTTATCATGATTTTTATAGTTTTTACCTATGATTTAAGTTGAAAATACAGAGTCTTTTTAGTGTCTTTGGAGTCTTTTACAGTCTTTTACAGGTTTTTAGGTATGTTTCGGGCTTTATTGGAGATTCTGGATCATTTTAGAGCATTTGGACCTTAGTAGCAGAAGAGATGAAGTCGGAGTTCATATTCAGGGTGAGTGTCGATCGACACCATTGCTGGGTGTCGATCGACACCCGACGCAACCACAAATTCTCATGTTTTTGACAAGTTTGGAGAAAAAGGAAATTTACCGCAGAAGATTTTGATATTTGTAAATAAATCTCTATTCGTGTTTTAGACTATATTTAGGTTTTAAAAAGTCATTGTTAAGACTTATCTTTATTCAATCAAGTATTCTAGAGAGTGCGTTTGGAAATATGAATTCAGACTCCTATAAAGAAGATTCAGAACACCATTAATTCTATTCTTATTTCTTTTATACAAATCTATTCAAACATGTTTATTGCTTCAATTTTCATGTCTGAGTAGTTTGCTAATTAGGTTTAGGGTTTCTCATTAGTGATTTCTTGGACGGCGAAGTGGATTGGTTGATTAAGGATTCTGAACACGAGTTCTTCATCTGAGTTGTGGTTAATGCTTGATCTGAACTGAAATGTTAGATTATTGATTATAGGTTGATTCTCGCAACAACAGTTGGTTAATTAACTATAAAGAACTTTAGATTAGCAAAATACATATCTGCAAAGGAATTTGATTTAGGGATTTTGTGAACAGATTGAACATGAGATTATTGCATGTTTATACTTTAGAACTTGCAAAGAAGATGATCAGGGTCATGTCATCCCAAAAGATGCTCCTGATGTTGAACAAATCACCCCAATTGTTGCTGCTTGGCAACATGTAGCTGCAGCTGCTGCACCACATGCTAGAGGAAGGATACTTACGGACGACACCAGACCTGATCAGTTCTATGCTAATAGATCTGCAATTCGTCCTCTTCCCTTCCAAAAAATGACTTTGAGTTGAAACCTGTATACTACACTCTTTTAGGTCAGCATCATTTTCATGGTTTTCCTCATGAACACCCCATTGACCAATTGGAGAGGTTTGAGGACCTGTTGACAAGCAATAAGCTGAATGAACTCTCTGAGGACTATATTTTCTGCAAAGTGTTCCTATATTCTCTTGCTGGGGATGCAGCTTATTGGCTTAAGCAATTGCAGCCAAGTTCTTTGACTACTTGGTATGACACCAAAAATGCCTTCTTTAACAACTTCTTTGATGATGTAAGGTCTGAAGACTTGAGAACGAAGATCTCCACATTTTCTCAAAGACCTACTGGGGCATTTAGGACTTCTCGGACCAGATTCTGAGTTTATCAAAGAGACTGTCCACACCATGGTTTCAATGATGTACAGTTACTGTGTATTTTTTTCAGAGGCATAAATTGGAGATATCAGATAGCCTTGGATGCTGCAAGTGAAGGGAACTTCAACACTATAAATCCAGAAGAAACTCATAGATTGTTTAAGAACTTGATGTCTAGTAATAACAATAAGAATGCTGATTCTGAGAAGAAGAAGATGGCCGAGAGTAACTGAGTTTAAATCCAAGATGGATGCTATCCATAATCTTCTAGTGGGTAAGAAACTAGTCCATTTTACTGTAAATTTGAAACCCTTGAATCAGAGGAAAAGGATGTGAATTACATCAATAGAGTTGGCTTTCAAGGATAGAGATTTGGGAATAAGCAGGGTTATTGTTCTTCTTACCAGAAGCTTTTTCAGAACAACAGCTTCACAAGAACTTATGGTTCTTCTTCCTATCAGAAACCACCTCCACCAACTTCAGAAAGTAAGTTGCAATCTATGTTAGAGCAAGTGTTGGAAGGCCAAACTAAAATGATAGTGAATTTCAATGGGAAGGTGGATGCTATATACTATGATTTGAATGGGAAGTTTGAAGCTTTGAACACCCATGTGAAGACTCTGGATACTCAGGTTACTCAAACTGCTTTGGCTGTTAAAAGGCAAGATGGAACCCATCCAGAACGGACTGACACCAACTCAAGGCATCCTGTCAATGTCGTTATAGTTAGAAGTGCAGAAAATCTCGCAGAGCTTGCAGAGTTTGATGAGAATTTAGAGTCAACGGATCCAGTGCCGATCGACACCCAGGAGGGGTGGCGATCGTCACCACAGCGAAAACTCAAGATTCCGAGTCTTGACGGAGCAGACTTGAGCCGGCTCGTCACTGCAACTGGAATGTCGATCGTGAAAACAGGTGCCTATCGACACCAGGAGGATGCCGATCGACACCCCCTTGAAATTCAGAAATTTTAAAATCCTGACGCGAAAAAGTCGACACAATTCATCACCAATTTTGAGTGCCGATCGACACCCGATGGAGGTGTCGATCGTCACCATGCCTTCGTTTTTCAATTGCCGTCGGAAAAGCGTGCTGATCGTCCCAAATCACCATCAACATCTGAGGAGCGGGTCCACAAACCTAACTTACCTTACCAGAGTCACATAAAGTCCAAACATGAGATAGACGACGAAAGGTGCAAGGCAGTCATGGACAAAGTTCTTATTGAGATACTTCTACTGGATACAATAAATCTTTTAGCTCCAATTAGGAGGTATGTTAAGAGGATGGTTGTGAATGGTGTGTGTCCTGAGGAAGCAACATTTCTCAGTGCAATCCTATTGAAGAAGACTGTTTCAAGGAAGGAGAAGAAGGTGAGAACCTCCGAATAGGTTAGTATTATGATTCAGAGTAGGATTACAGAGAAGTTACTTGATCCAGGAAGTTATGTTTTAGACTTCTCCATCTTTACAAGAAGATTTCCTCACCCCCTTTGTCATCTTGAATCAATTATCAATTTAATGCCTCATTTTGTTGATGTAAGATTGGGGTTAACATACTTCAAGCCTACAACTATCCATCTCATCCTTACTGATCGCTCCAAGAGAATTCATAAAGGTGTCTTAGAGGTTGATCCAATTCAGATTGCTGGGTGCCTAATTCTTACCGATTTTGTGGTTTTGGAATATGGTGGAGAGCCTCAGGATCTTCTTCTGCATGGAAGATCCTTCCTAGCCACAGCTGGAGCCATCATCGATGTCAGAGAAGGACATATAGAGCTTGATTTGGGTGACAGAGAGGATATAGATGACATTACTGCTGGGTATGTCAAAGAGTTCGAGGTTCCTGAGCAAGTGAACATGCTGAGTATTCAATAGATGTTGGTTGAGACTTCCAAGAAAGCTGATGGACTTAATTATTAGAGTGGATATCACATTTTCAGGACTAGGTGAAAGATAAAGGTCCAGGCACCGACAAGTTACTGGAGGATGATGTTGTTGTGATGGAGACAAGAGTTGCAGAGATGAATTTCAGAAAATTCAGGTCCCCACAGGTGGCGATCGACACCCCCCACAGACCACACCGTAAATGCATACATCACAGTATCTTCAGGGAGTTTTCAAAGCTATATGTCTAGAAGCTGTTATACAACAGCCAGCTCCTCCCATCAAACCACAAACACCTCCATTACAGGTAAGGTACACACTTCATGTTCATAATTCTAAACCTCCTGAATTCATCAAGAAGAATTTCAAAAATGCAAAATCTGTTTCACAACTGAGTATGGCTCAATATTATCGTAGAGCGCTTATATCTTCTTTTGATGATTCTGAAGGAAGGAGAAGTGGCCCACCCAAAGTCTGTACCCGCCCTCCTGCAGTTCCTCAATCATTCCTTGGTAGAGATTATGCACCAACTGCTTACACACCACCTTGGATGATGAGATGTTTCACAAAAAGGCATTCAATTCCTACTTCTGATCCACTAGAGCTCTGAGCCCCAACACAATCAAGCTAATGACTGAAAACAAGAGCTTAGTGGGAGGCAACCCACTTATAGGTAGGAGTTTCTTTGATTTTTTTTTGGTTTTTACTAACTTTTAGTTTTGGTTTTCATCTGTTAAAAAAAAAAAAAGAAAAAAAATTTGTTGCAAAGACAAAGGAGTAAGGAGCCGACCTTGGTGCTGATCGACAGCACTTCTAGGTGGCGATCGGCACCCACTCTGCAGGTAAGTATTCTTGGGCTTGTTTTTGTTTCTTTGTTTTTACTTTGGTTTATTTCCAATCCTACGGCTCGGTACACTGGGGACATTGTTACTTAAGTCTGGGGGAGGAAAATACTGATATATTTTGCTTTGTTTTGTTTTGTGTCTTTTGTGTTAGTTTTTATTGTTTTATTAAGTTAAAACCAGTCAGGAACCATGAGCTTTTCTCGGAACTAACCACTTAAATTACCACTTTAGTGAACATTCTTACAGCCATTAATATCAGGTTTTACTGATATGAAAACCCAAAGGTGATTTGATTTACCAATGTCTTCACATCTGTTTGAGTATTATTGCTAAATGTGTTAATGCGTAAAGAGTTTCAAGACCTTTATCAAAGTCTGGGGGAGGAAAATACTGAGAATGTCATTGATTTTATTGCTAAATGCGTAAAGAGTTTCAAGATGTCCCAGATATCTTACAAGAGTCAAAGTCGATCTATATTTATACTAGACAACTTAAGTCTTCAACTAGTGTTCAGATCAATCATTAACCACAACCCACTGCTGCCCAGCTCGCCATTTCAGTGCAAGCAAGACACGAAAGTGCAACCAGCTCTGCATTTTGGAAGATGTCAGCCAGCTTGGCATTGGACAGAATGCCGAGCTGGTTGTCCCTCCCCCTTTCTGCCTAGCTGACTCCTTTCTACTCGAAGAACCATGACTTTCATCTGTTTTTTGGGAAAGTAGGACGATCAGCTCAGCATTTCGAGGAATGACAGTCAGCTCGACATTTCTGGTTGGACAGAATGCCCAGCTCGTCTCTTCTCCTCTTTCTTCCAAGCTGACTGCTTTCTGATCGCGAAACCATGACTTTCATCGGTTTTTCAGAACTACCGATCAGAAAACAGGACGATCACCTTGGCATTTTAACAGTCAGCTCGGCATTTATGGCTGGACATAATGATGAGCTGGTCTCTTCTCCTCTTTCTGCCCAGCTGACTGCTCTCTGATCGAGGAATCGTTACATTCATCGGTTTTTTCAGAAAAACCGATCGGAAAACAGAATGATCAGCTCGGTATTTCGAGGAATGACAGTCAGCTCGGAATTTCTGGCTGGAAAAAATGCCGACCTGGTATCTTCTCTTCTTTCTGCCGAGTTGACTGCTTTCTGATTGAAGAATCGTGACTTTCATAGGTCTTTCAGAAAAAACTGATTGAGAAACAGGACGATCAGCTCAACATTTCGAGGAATGACAGTCAGCTCGGCATTTTTGGCTGGAAAGAATGTCGAGCTTACCTCTTCTCCTCTTTCTGCCGAGATGACTGCTTTCTTATCGAGGAATTGTTACTTTCATCGGATGTTCGGAAAAACCGATTGGAAAACAAGACGATCAGCATGGTATTTCGAGGAATGACTATCAGCTCGGAATTTCTGGTTGGACAGAATGCTGAGCTGGTCTCTTCTCCTCTTTCTTCCAAGCTGACTGCTTTCTGATCGAAGAATCAGGACTTTCATCATTTTATCGGAAAAATCTCCCGGAAAGTAGCTTTTCGTATTCTTTTCGCGAAGTTATCGATAAAAATGGTTCGGGCCGAATTATTTTCCGAATATCGATCTTTTTCCGAGAATGTCCAAATACAGAAGTTTCTTCCGATATTCGAATATTTTATTCATTAGTTATAGAAGTGCGGGTTTTGACCCCAACAGTTAGCCCCCCAACTCGTCAGCCCCATGTATGATGATGACGAGGTAACAAAGGAGTGTAATGCGGGATTAAAAAGCTAAGATGTTTTGGTCCCCGGCTTTCCCAAGGAATGAGTCTACGATTCTTGTTTACCGAAAGTTCGAATGATCTTTGGGTTGAGAGCAGATTGTTGCCAAGATGACCGGGAGTAGAGTGGCAGTCGTACTGGGTTGTGACGAGAAGGAAGATCCAGCTGTTGATAACTGGAAAGATGACTCGACCTTCGCTCGGCGGAGTTATGACATTTTTGGCCGAGCTGAAAAGTTTTTATGATCTAAGGACTGCTGGAGCTCAAGTGTCTGGTATGTGAAGTAATGATCGGTTTTGGTGATACGCTCATGATGTTGCCTCACTAAAAACCTTTTACTAAGAAAAACCCGATGGGAGAAAACGTAGTAGAGGAAAAGAATGCAACACGTATTAAGATTGGAACTGTTTTACCTGGAGGAAGGTTAAGTTCGTAAAGGTCTTTCTAAAAACTGTTTAAGTCAAGTTTTTTGAAAGTTTCCGTCGGAGACCAACTGGAGGCAAAGAATGCTGAGATGGCTGGGCTTGGGCTTGACGCCGAGCTGATTGTACGGGCTAGATAATGCCGAGCTGCTCAGCACGCATGGGCTTTCCCAAAAAATTGTCCAAGTTAAGTTTTTCGAAATTTTTCGTAGAAGTTTTTTCCGAAAACTGTTCACTTTTAGATTTCCAAAAGTTTTTCGTACAAAAGCATCATAGGAAAGTGCCGAGATGGCTGCATATATGCATGATGCCGAGTAACGATATTGCAAGCAACTACGAGAAAGAGACCTTGTATTGTACCCGGCAGGCTGCGGAGTCCAAAAGAGTTGCCGAGGAGAATGCCCCGGAGGCAACTCGCCTGAGAGTCGAGTTCGACAAAGCCAAATCAGCCTACGCTGAGGAGCTGGACCGTGTGAGGGCCGAGCTGCTAAAGGTGAGGGATGAATCTGAGAGGAAAATGCTCAAGGCTTTCGAGCTGGAGCAAGAATCTTTTGTGAAGGAGTATCACCGCAAGGGTAATAATGCGAGGGCCTTAGTGAGCCAAATTGAATAGGCTAGGGAAGAGCTCGTCCTATCGGAGACGGTAGCCTCCAATCTGGAGCTTTATACTTTGTTCGAATCTGGGAACAAACCCAAGATTGGTAAGTATAAGGGAGTGTTACTCGACGGAAGATCGAGGTTCACTGATACAAAAGTGGACTTCGAGCGGATGATGAGTATGTTCAAGAGGTACTTGGTCGCCTCTCCTCAGGCGCAGACGCTTAGTCCGATCTTCGGAGAGGACTCGATGCGTAAGGCCGCGAGCGAAGTCAGGTCTCAAATTTCTTGGGGTCGAACGAAGGCGACCCAGAGATCGGGGAGTTTGTTTCCCGCCTGGTTTGTGGGGAGGATAGCAATTGAGGCAACCGTCGCCTTAGCATGTACTTTTTCAGTCGTTTTTGTCTTTTGGACTTGACTATGTATGTCCTTTGTGTGGGCTTTGTCCCAAGAATATCTGCTTTTGTGCATGTTCTGATTTTTTGCCTGTTCCAGATTAGAGTAAGATAGGGTTTTGTATGTTTGCTATAGGAGAATTGAATAGTTAGAAGTTTTATACTCACTTGTGATTCCTTAGCGTATTGAGATGATTAGAGGCATTTTTAGGAGCTGTTTAACGTTGATATTTCGTCAGCACAGGCTTGTCATGCTTTTATTAGACGAGAATAAGTTTGCATTTTTCGTATAGAATGTCGATTATGCCCATGCTGCTAAGAGGCGTTCGGACTAGTCTTACGATAGCTTAGTGTTTTGGAAACTAAGTTATGCGTTTGTCAGGTTTTAGGGGATGCGAATAGACTCCGCTTTACCTCCCCTTTTTTTTTACGTTTGAAACACTTTATAATCTCTTATAGTGGTATGCTAGATTGCGTTTCTGAGCTGTCAATACCAATGTGCCATGGTTGGCGTTTACCGGGTTGACGAGTTTGCAGTGAGGATTAAGGCAGTGCGAGTCATTAACGTGCTGGCATGCCCCTCTCAAAGTCAAACCTAAGAACATCATCCAGGATATACCTCTCGGATGTTAAGCTAGGATATAACTAAGCCTTTTTGTTATATAGTGCACTTTTGTGCCCGTGCACGGACGTTACTGAACCCCTCTTCCGTATAGAAGGTCGGGTTGGTGACACATTTCGTCCATTGAGGCCAGCAATGGTCGCAAGAGAGTTTCATTAAACCAGTTTCATTTACTTCGAAGGTTTGTGTCCTCAGTTGTGGATATAAGGAACAATATCGATGTCTTTGTTTAGTTTTCGAGAAATTGTCCGAAAGTTTTGCTTTTTAGACAATCGTTTCTGGGAATTGAGAGTTCAGAAATCCTTTATCACTAGGACTTCGAAACTTTGTTTCAAACCTAAGAACTTTTCAAAGATCTGGAACCCTTTTTGGCCCTTTTTAAGTCCTTTGAGTTTGGAATTTTCGTAGAAGTTCGAAACTTCTTTTAAGCTCGGAAATCTTTGTGCTCCGAATTCGGAACTCGTTGATTTCTTTAGATCATATCAAAGTTTTCAATTTTTTGGATTCTTGGAGCTGCCTGTGATAGCATGANTTTATACCCCCCCCCCCCCCCCCCCCCCCCATTTGTTATGTTTTGGAGGGACAGTTGTACTTTTGCAAAGATCGGTTGCCTACATACCTCTTTCGAGGAGCAAGCCGCCTCGTAGTCCAGTTCGTTTCATGTTTTTTTTAGCGACATTCTCTCGAGTCGTTCGGAGTTCAGACTCGAAAATGGAACTGTTTCCGGAGTTTGGGTGGAGACTAGGTCTCCATGCTCTGAGCATGGGATGGCTCGGATGCCTCCTTTGATGCCTTGCGACCAGTTGCAGAAGTTTCGGCTTCCTGGTTTGATGGTGTTGTCTCCTTAACAGAAAATTCTCTCGGAATTTCTTTCATAGGAGTTTGCCTTGCCGGTTTTGTCTTGGTTCGTTTGGGAGATGCTTCTTTACCGATCTAAAGTTTCCAGAATTTTAGTTATGCTAAGAAACAAACTCGGGATTCCTTTTGATTCCCCCAAACGGTTTTTATGCCTGTTTTCGTTGGAAATTTCAGGCATAGATGATATGTGGAGGGGATAGCTCGCATCGAGTTAATCCAACGGAGCCTCATTGGTGCAATACCCGGAACGGGAATCACAGGCGTACGAGATGGAGGTTGAGAAACTGGGTGTGCCGCTCTTTCTTCTAACCGATCAGATGATTTGATGGAAGGAAGTGATTGACTCTCTCAATCCTTGGCAGCACTTGGTTGCCTGAACCACACAAACAAACTAATTCTGTGCTTTCGAAAGAACAAATGAATCACTGACTTAACCTAGAGAAAAATAAATATTATTTAAAAATACTCTTTGAAGAAAACAATAAACTTTTAAATAACTTTTTGATTGATTGAAAGGTGCCTTGTACAAATGGCCTAAGCTGAGATTATATATTTCTCTTACACGAAATAAGACTTAAAGAATAAAGTAGCAGTTCGCTCTTAATGAGTAAAACAGCAACAAATGAGGAATGTGAGGTCTTCTCTGTATCTGGCTAGCTTATGGGGATAGTGAGCTTCTCTGGAACATCCTGATCGTGATATAAGTTTTCCAAAAGGCATAAGTCTTGATGATAGAGTCGTTGGCCATTATTAGCTCCAAATGTGAACGCATCCAAATATGGTAAGTATGAGTAATGGGGAATCCACCTGATCCTCTGGATGCTGGTGGATTGCAAGATGATTTCTGAATCTTCTGCATGATTAGATTTATATCCTGAATGCGTAGATGTCTCTCCTGGTCGCCAAAGTCTTGTTTGTAGATGAATGAATCCATAAGCTTCCAAATAAGGCAAGTGGAGAATCATCCGGTTTATAAGTTGATTAACTTTTAAACCGTAATTGTTAAGAAACTGAATGTTTCTGTATATATTAATGAATGACCAACGGTCCATATATATAGTGGTTTACATGAAGGGAGAAAGGAAATATTACATAAATAAGAAGAGGAAAACCTTGGACGACAAGGAATAGAAAAACTCTAAGTATGGGCCGACTTAGGCTTGGTTATATTAGGCCGGTTTAGGGACTCCATCACTAATCGATTTGTAACACTCTCCCTTGGATGACATAACCGTGCCAGATGCTAAGGATCTTTGTAATACGCTTGGGGATGTTGCCTCATTAAAACTTTACCAGGAAAACCCAGTGGGACAAAACCATGGTGAAGGAAAAAGAGTACAACACGTATTACTCCCCCTGATTTGAGCATCACTGAAGATCTCCAAGTCTTCGCACTCTAATCTGATGTATGAGTTTCTTGAGTGTCGAAGTCGGTAATGCCTTAGTGAATAGATCGGCTGAATTTTCACTTGACCGACTTGCAGAACTTGAACTTGGCCGTCCTTTTATAGTTCAAGCGTGAAGAAGAACTTTGGGAGAATGTGCTTCGTTCGGTCGCCTTTGATGTAGCCATCCTTGAGCTGTGCAATGCAGGCCGCATTGTCCTCGTACATAATGGTTGGTTCCTTGTCTTCAACCATGCCACAATCTGATCGGATATGTTGGGTCATTGACCTTAACCAAACACATTCGCGGCTGGAATTATGTGGATCAGAGAGATAACCTGCATCAACAAAACCAACTAAACTTTCTTTATTAAGGTAAGTATAAAATAAGCCTAGATCCTTCTTTCCTTGTAGGTAATGTAGGATATGCTTGATACCGTTCCAGTGTCTTTGAGTTGTACATGAATTAAATCTGGATAGGAGATTTATGGCAATACAAATATTTGGTCTAGGGTGGCTAGCCAAATACATTAATGCTCCTATGGCACTGAGGTATGGAACTTCCGGACCGAGAATTTCTTCATTGTCCTTCTTTTGACCGAATGGATCACTGTCCAATCCGAGGCTTCTCACCATCATTAGGCTGGTCAATAGGTTGGCCTGGTCCATATTGTATCTCTTGAATACCTTCTCAGTATATGCCAATTGATGCACAAGGATTTTGTCAAGACCCATGTCATTTGATAATGTTACTAGGATGGACTTAGAAATACAAGTGTTTACAGATTAACCCATGGTCCATCCGTATGGGTCTTTGGTCGAATCTAATGGTCTCTTTTCTTTCTTATGACCATCCTATGTAATTTAAGACGTGCTGACCTTAATATCACACATACACCACGACTATGATTTCTGCATGTTTATTGCAGTTCCATATATGTAGATCATAGTCTACCTAATGATCGATTGTTCACTTGTATCATCAAAACCAATTAACCTCTCTTTGGACTGGTTTAGTATATACACAAGGAATTCATATTTATTTTTATGGACTGATTTAGATTGTTTTTATAGAACTTATTTACCAAGTATTACTTAGTCTATACCATATGCAGCTGCTTTATTTTCAGTCCATAAACAGCTTAGGAACAATGCTGTTCTTGAAAACTTCATTTATCATCTTTCTGGTACCTTTATATATCATTTATCTAGTGATCCATATGCTGCTTACTATATCAATCTGATTTTTTTCTGATGTGTCCAGACATCATAAATTTTCGAGTTTGTAGCAGCACCCACCACATTTGGAGTATATCTCCTTATAATTTGTTCCTTTGTCTTTGTGAGTATCCTTATGTAACCAAGCTATCTTGAAATGCTTGTAAAATATGCACACTTTAGATCATGTGGTCTCACGATTTTCTTTCTTTCACAGGACCTATTTATCCAGTGGTTTAATCATCTGATGGCATTTTTCTTATGTGGCCAATACTCCCATCACTTTCTTAATCCCACGTTTCCTTTTTATCTTATGAATGCATTCCTATTCGTGGGTTCTGATCCTCGCTTGTCTCTTTATTGTTCAAGTGCTACTATCTTGCATGCGCTTTCTTATATATTTTGGTGTTAACACTCTTATGTAGGTCATATTTTGATCTAGATATGATTTGATCGATTTGAGATTTTATTATCCAGGACCTTTATTACCTTGCAGCTTGGCGTCCCAAGCTACATGGTTTGATACCTTAGATGTTAAGCTGGCCAGCCTTATATCTCTATGTCTGGACTGGTTTCCTTAATAAACTCGGATTTGTATTATGCACCTTTTTTCTTTCCGAGGTTTCTTATCTTATGGAACTTATTGGTCTATCTTGTATAGACTTTGTAGCAACTTGATTGTGTCTCTAAGACATCAATTTCCTGGTGCTTAAGCTGATATGACTTAGTCATTTATTTGTTTCCTTTTCAGGTCAATGTGTCTCGCATATGATTTTGCTAGCTTTAAATGATCTTTGTATTTCTTTGTTCTCATTGGATGTCTTTAAATGTTTTTTCTAGTCCGAGGATCTTGCCAAGACAATGATGGATAGTACCATTTCATTTCTCTTATCATTCCTTTATTTATCAGCTTATTACATTTCTCCTTCTAATGTTGGATATTCGGATTCATTAAACTCGTGTAATTCGTGTTCCTTGGCCACTAAATAGATCACCCATATTTGGCTCAAGGTTTCTTTAAAATTCGTAGGAGAAACATTTCTTATCCAACATATATATATATTCTCAATCTTCTTATGATGTTCCATCTTAGACGGCACATATGTATGTGGTGGTTTTATTTAAAATCTCTTAAGATGGTATATGTCTGGCTCATGACCCATATTCAATCTGAGATGGGAATATCTATGCTCACTTATATGGCCTGATACACATTAATCTTATATACATGTAAAAACTTGTGATGTCTCCAAGCTGATAGACTTTAGGATCTAAACCTTATAGGTAATGACCTTTGTTTATAAAATTAGGCCAAGTCTTCTTATGATCATCGTATTTGTAGTATAGTCATGGACCACGGGTTTGTCCTCACTCACCCTCATGAATATACTATAATTTTGTGATGCTTGGGACAATAAATCTAATGAGTTTCCCTTTTGCATATGTAACACAACGTGAGATTCTATGGGATAACTCTTTGTGCCTTTTCATTATCAATCTTTGCATCAAGTTTTGGACTTGGATGGCTAGTCCAGTTATGCCATATAATGTAAATTTCGTAGGGTATACCAATTGTGGTTACCATGACTTTTCATACTGATCTTTGGCATAGTATAGATCAATAGAGAATGCAAGTATAATCTCGACCATTTTCTTTTAATGCCTTAGGCGATTTTAAGGAACTTTTATTTCCTTTTTTCCCATTGTTTCTATTTGGAAACCATTATTATAACTCAATGGGCTTTGTATGGGTGAGAAATTCATGCCCTTTAGGCAATGCCTTTTGGTCGAGATTTTATACTTGTATTTTTGAACTCATATTGCTGTTTATATAAGCAATAAAACATTCGTATTATCAAGCAAGAATCAAACAAGATAATAGCAATAAAATAAACTCAAATTAATTCTAAAATGTCAAAGCTAAGCATGAAAGATAAAATCAGAATGTCGAAATCCCATTTCTTTAGTCAATGTATAAGCCGGCCTCTCAGTCCATGTGTTTCCACACGACTTCCTCCTTATTATTATTAGCATTATTTGCTTCAGGACGTCTCATCTCACTGTTACGTTGCTTAATGTATCTTTTCTGCAGTTTCTCAAATCTGCTGATAGTATCTCTAACTTTATGCTTTCTTTACTCAGTTTCCAAAAGGTATGACAATAGGTCATTATAGGTACTGAAACTTTTTGCCTTATGTGATAACAACAAATCCTTTGGATGGAATGTGGAGTAAGTCTTATATAGTAAGTCCTCATGTGTTACCACTTCACCACATAGTTCAAGACCATAGGCAATTTTCATTAGAGCAGAATTATATTCGTCCACGGATTCAAAATCCTGGAAATTGAGGATCCTCCATTCTTTCATGGACTTTCGCCATAATACCATTAAGTATCTTTTATTTAACTTTGTCCAAAGGTCAAAGGGATCCTCAATATTTAGGTACTGATCTCTCAGTTTCTCAGTAAGATGATAGCGCATAATTGTTATGGCTCTATGCTTTTGGCTTTCAATTTTATTATTGCCATCAATGATACATCTCCCGAGTCCTCTAGACTTCAGAGCAACTCTAATATTCATTACCCATTATAGAAAATTATCTCCAGAGAGATTTAGGGCAGGATAATCTGAGGGTTCGAATCTCGACATCTGAATCACTTCATCAATTAATTCAAGAATTTAGGATTCATGCAAACAATGCATAGGATTTCAAGACATTCGGCCATTTCTTAGAATGCTAGGTTTATATGTATCAACATGAGATAATGTGCATAAACCACACTGCTTAATTATATGCTTAAGCCACACGGCTATAATGATGCATCAACCTTAGCAAATTGAATTCTATAATGCATCAAGTAATCTATATGTGAATACATCAAAAATATTATTCAAAAACGAACAATGTCACATGGATATGAGATGAGGATAGGATTTCAAAGTCTTTAACATATTCAGGGTTTCATTTTATGAATGCATCAATAGAAACTATCATCTTAGCTCTCATGCAATAATCAATCAAGCACTAATCATTCTTAAACCTCAAAATAAAAATTCAAATTTAATCAATCTGGTAACTAAGGTTTTCAAGGCCCTTTATGATTCAAATTCGAATCAGGGTTTTAAGAATCAATATACAATGAATCTATCAATGTTTAAGCTATCATGCAATTAACAAGCTGATACAAGTAATCAGCTATCATGCGATTTAAACAATTAAATATGCCATCGGTTTTATCAAGTAATCATGTGAATTTCTATGCATAAAAATCAATAATAGGCAAGTATGATCTAGGAAAAGTAATAAAAGGAAAAGATCATGTAAGGATTAGGATTTTTCAAAATTTCCTTTCTCTGAAAAGGAAATACTAAATTTTCCTATTCGGGATAAGATTAGGGTTTGGAATTTTCGATTTCAATGGATCAATAGATCAATCAATACAATCAGAAACAATTATCATAGAATTGAATCAATCAAGGAAAATTTAGTGTTTAAGTCTAAAATCGGATTTTAGGGTTTAGGGTTTCCAAATTAGGGTTTAACAACCTAACAAACAGATTCTAGATTATGATTGAATTTAAAAACATGTTTCTATTAAGGAAACAATCTTAATATATTTTCAAGGTTGATAAGACAATTAATCAATGAACCAAAATCAAATTTAGGGACTTATAAAATCGATTTTGGGGTTTTCAGAAACTAGGGTTTCAGATTAGGATTCTAGTTCCATTAGGTCAGATTCGATCTTATCTTTTAGAGATTCGATTTTGTTTACCTTAAACACCGAATGGGTTGAATGGATTGAACCGGGAGCGAAAAGACCTCGTAAGACAAGCTGACCACGAGCTGCAACGAACACGAGCTGGATTGGATATGTTTTCACGGCGGCGGCTGCTAGGGTTTCGTGAGCTCAGGGTTTTAGAAAAATCGTGCTGATAACGTGTTATGAAACTGAATGTTTCTGTATATATTAATGAAGGACCAACGGTCCATATATATAGTGGTTTACATGAAGGGAGAAATGAAATATTACATAAATAAGAAGAGGAAAACCTTGGGCGACAAGGAATAGAAAAACTCTAAGTATGGGCCGACTTAGGATTAGTTATATTAGGCCGGTTTATGGAGTCCATCACTAATCGATTTATAACAGTAATGAATTTTTGTCTTATTCCAACTTTCTTGTCTGTTATTATGAACTGGGATTACAAAACAGTCTGATTCGTTGCTTAATTCTTCCTGGTCCGGTCGATATGCTTTCTTTAGTGCGTGCGGGTCTCCTTCGGCTACTATGGAACTCCGCCGAGTTGTAAGTAGAATATCATTTTCCTGTGGACAGCTCCTGATGTGATTTCAATTAGCCACGTGCCTCGGATGTGTTAAGTTTCGAAAATGTCGGTTTGCAGCTTGAGTTTTCCTGGTTTGATTGGAATGCATTATTTTCTGGTCGGGTGTCTCCATGTGGCTCATTGTTGGTTTGCGGGATTGAATCTTCCATATCTCCTTGGTGTGGAATCCTTTGGGGCTGATTCTTCTTCTTGATGACCTCAAGATGAGTTGAGTGTGTCCCCCAAGTGGTGCTTGAGTTGAACGGATTAATTTTGGTCTCCATTTGAGCTGAACTAAGCTTGCATGTCTCCTTAGCTCTCCTCAGCATCATGTTTTCCACCTCCATGGCTGTCTCTAGTTTGGTACTGGCTCTGAGTTTTGCATCTCTCTCCCCCTTGTGAAGGTTCTGTCCTAGATCTAATTTTCCTGCACCAATAGAAAGCAAGTTAGCTTTCATTCTCCTTTGGTAGTTTAGAGTCTTACATTAATAAGCTTGGTGTTTGGTAATCGCTGGAACATCTGGGGGTTCTCCTTTGAGTAGGTAGGATAGGATCACTCCTATGTTATGGTTTGGGGCGTGGTTGCTCCTCCTGAGTTGATTCGTTTTATCATTCACTTCTTTGGTGGCCTTTGTGCTAATCTTCTTTGGTGTTGATTCTCCTAGCAACAATTGTTTGTCTGGTGGAACTTCTTTCACTTCCTTATAACCTGAAACAGTCTCTCAACATTTTCGACAAGAAACAAGTGCGTTATGGGTTCTTTACAAAAGTATAATCTTGTTAACTCTTTTGTCCAAGGTCTAACATGTTCTTTTTCTAGCTGTAGTTTAGAGTAAGAAGTGATATTTGTAGAATCCTTACTTTCTTTCATTTCTAGCAAATTACTTGAATCTTTTGAAACAAATTCAGTGAAAGAATAACTTACCTGCATAACACTTTTGGTGTTCTTGATACTCAATTCAGTGGAGTGAATTGAGGCGTGGTTTAGGGGCTTTTCTTTGAGGCTCCCTTTGATCTTACTACTTTCAACTCTTGAGTTATGTTCTGCTCCGTTCGTCAAGGTTTCTGGTGCCTTGTTCCATTTGGTACGATTTGGACCTGAAACAAACCTTAAAGGAAAGAGCAAGTGCATCACATCTGTGTTTAAAACTATAAATATAGGTGTTGTAATACTTACACTCACAGTGAGTGCATATACAAGTTGAATGATGATTTTATCTTTGCTTGTGTGTGGTGACAATGCTTCAGATTGCTCATCTTCTTCTTTCTCAGTCTTCTTCAGACAAGTCATGTGGGTTATCTGTTTTTCTTGTAACTTTTCACCTCTGCATGTATGTCCTTTTTCTTGTCTTATTCCTGGATCAAAACTTTTTGGCAAAGACAAGGGCATGAGTCTAGAATTGGAAATTAAAGAATCAGAATAAAACAAACTACCACTTGTTTTAGCTAACATTTTTTCTTCTATTGAGGTTTCTTTCGATAATTTTCTAGATGAACATTTTGCAGCAGAGTGTCCTCTCTTGTGACATTTATAACATGTTGGTTCTTTAGAATTTGAAAGGTTAGAAGACTTACCTTTGGTTGGTGTGCCTTGTGACTTTGATAGAGCATTTGAACTAGGTGTGGTTGCTTGGGATGCAACTCCTCCTCTCTTCGGCTCAACAGCATCTTTTATGTTGTAATCTTTCTTGAATTGTTGCCACCAGTCTAGTAAATCAGGACGAATTTTTCTTGTGATGAAAGGATCATGCTGATTTTCCATTGTCGGAGAAGTCTCCTTGATTTGTTCTCTCTTGGACGCTGAGTTGGGAGCAGCTTGGGGTTTCGATGTAGACTTCTTTCTCCTTGGTGTTGGTTGAAGCTTGTCTACAAACTCCTTATGCATCCATGACTTAAGATCCCTCAAACCTAACACTGGTTTCTTGTAGATTGTTGGAGTGCTTTCTTTTTGCCACTAGTCTTTAGCTTTCGCTATGAAGGCTGATGCAACTTGGGCTAACTTCATCTCCTTTGGGGTGTTATTGGATCGTAGCCACTTCTCCATATTGGCTTCCCACTGCAAGTAGTCTTCAGGATCTTTACTATTTCCTAAAAAGAATAGAGAATAACTTCTCTTCTTGACTTGCTTCTTTGGACCAGTTGGTGGTGAGTAAGCTTGTACTCTGTATGGACCAACCCCATTGCCATGGGCCCTCTCTGCTTTTTTGCGAGATTGATAATCTTCATACGGACTCTCCTTTAAGCTTTCTTCATACCATGTTATGTTTGATCACCTTTTATGGCAATCTGGTGGTTCTGGTTCCATCTCCTCCTCATGTGGTTCTTCTTCAGTTTCAGACTCGAGTATTCTTCATCGCATAGTTCTTCTCCATACTCAACTGAGTTGGTGCTGACATCATGATCAGAATCACTCTCCTGACTCCAATCGGTTTAATAAGGGCTGTAGTCACTCATAGCAACTGATTATTCGTTAGAAGACTCCATTGTGTCTTATGAGTTTTGGTACATTGTACAAGTAAAAGAAAAAAGAAATCAGGATCAAATTCTCACGTTAAAGAGATGATATGCAAAATAATCAAAATAAGCAAATAACACTTTTTTTAATCAAAATTCAAAACAAATGGAAACTAAGTAATACAAAACATTTTTTTAGATATCTGATAGGCTGACGAAAATTGTTCAAAAATAAAGGAAAATTAACATTTTCTTTGGTTTTCAAATTTAGAACAAAGAAGGAATCAATAAAAGCGAAGGAAAAACAATTTTTTATTGATTTTGTTTTTATAATGAATCAAACAATAAATAAAATGCAAAACAAATTCTAATAAACTGTTTTTACTTTTCTGGTTTATAGAAATCAAAATTAAACAAAATAATATTTATGATTTTCGATTTTTTTAAATTGAATGAAAAGAAAACAACGAAAGCAAAAAAATAAAAGGATAAATTCAACCTAATTGGGAGTTTTTCAGCTCTGATACCAGATGATGCAATCCCCGGAACGGGAATCACAGGCGGACGAGATGGAAGTTGAGAAGCTGGTCGTACAACTCTTTCTTCTAACCGATCAGATAATTTGATGGAAGGAAGTGATTGACTCTCTCAATCCTTGGCAGAACTTGGTTGCTTGAATAACACAAAAAAAAACGGATTCTGTGTTTTCTGAAGAACAAATGAGTCACACACTTGACGTAGAGAAAGAGAAATTTTATTCAAAGACACTCTTTGAATAAAATAATAAACTTTTATATAACTTTTTCATTTATTGAAAGGTTCCTTGTCAAAATGACCTAAGCGAAACTTATATATTGCTGTTACACGAAATAAGACTTAAAGAATAAATCAAAACTTATCAAAAATTAGCCGTTGGCTCTTTATGAGCAAATCAGAAACTAATGAGGAACGTAAGGTCTTCTTTGTATATGGATGGCTTATGGGGATAGGTTAGCTTCTATGGAACATCCTGGTCGTGATATATGTTTTCCAAAAGACAGAAGTCTTGATGATAGAGTCGTTGGCCATTACTAGCTCCAAGTGTGAACACATCTAAATATAGTAAGTGTGAGTAATGGGGAATCCGCCTGATCCTCTGGATGCATTGCAAGATGATTTATGAATCTTCTGCATGGGTAGATGTATATCCTGAATGCGTATATTTCTCTCCTGGTCGCTAAAATCTCGTTTGTAGATGAATGAATCCATAAGATTCCAAGCAAGGCAAGTAGAGAATCATCTGGTTTATAAGTTGAATAACTTTCAAACCGTAATGAATTTTGGTCTCACTTCAACTCTCATGTCTTCTATTATGAACTGAGAATACAAAACAGTTGGATTCGTTGCTTAACTCTTTCTGGTCCGGTCGGTATGCTTTCTTTAGTGCGTGCGGATCTCCTTCGGGTATTCTGGAACACCGCCGAGTTGTAAGTAGAAAATCATCTTTATGTGGACAGCCTCTGATGTGATTCCAATTCGCTGCGTGCCTCCGATGGGTTAAGTTTCCAAAACAAGTCGTTTCGCAGCTTGATTCTTCCTGATTTGATTGGAATGCTTCATTGTATAGTCGGGTGTCTCCATGTGGCTCATTGGTGGTCTGCCGGATTGAATCTTCCATATCTCCTTGGTGTCGAATCCTTTGGGGCTGATTCTTCTTTGCGATGACCTCAAGATGAGTTGAGTGCGCCTCCAAGTGGTCGTTGAGTTTTGTAGATGTTTTCCATCCCCACGATGATCCGCTTATGATTCAACTCACAACAGCTGATAACGATGTATCTAGGGTTTTGGTTGATACTGGTAGCACAGTAAACGTGATCTATCGGAAAACCCTAGATAGGATGGAAACGGGACAGTATGAACTGTTGGACGAACCTAAACTTCCGACGAGTTTCTCTGAACGCATATCAATGACCCGAGGAACTATCGTCCTTCCAGTTACTACGGCTGGAGGAACCACATCAGTTCAGTTCTCAGTAGCTGATCATCCGAACATCTATAATGCTGTAATGGGAACACCCTGGAACACGTGATCCAACCTTCAAACCGATCAAGCAAAAAAAGGCGAAAACTTGGTCCAGAAAGGGCAAGGGCAGTCAATGACGAAGTCGAAAGACTCCTCAAAGTTGGATCAATCACTGAAGTACAATATCCCGATTGGCTTGCCAATCCGGTAGTCGTCAAAAAGAAGAATGGAAAGTGGCGTGTCTGCGTGGACTTAACGGACCTTAACAAGGCCTGTCCCAAGGATAGTTTCCCTGTTCTGCACATTGACAGACTAGTCGAGGCAATAGCTGGAAACAAGCTACTCTCTTTCACGGACGCATTTTCCGGTTACAACCAGATTATGATGAATCCAGATGATCGAGAAAAAACAGCGTTCATTACAGATCGCTGAACATATTGCTACAAGGTGATGCCTTTCGGACTGAAGAACGTTGGGGCGACTTACCAACACCTAGTAAACAAAATCTTTGCTGATCAAATTGGGAAGAGCATGGAAGAGAGAGTCGAGCAATGACCAGTCTTTTACGTGAGCCAAACTCTTACCAATGCTGAGACTCCCTACCCGCAGATGGAAAAACTAGCTCTGTCAGTGGTTGCATCTGCACGAAAACTCAGACCTTATTTCCAGTCTCATACTATCGTAATCTCGATAACCTTCCCACTCAGGACCGTCTTGCACAGCCCAAGTCTCTCGGGACGTTAGGCTAAGTGGGCAGTTGTGCTAAGCGAGTATGATATCGAGTTTCGATCAAGAACCTGCGCCAAATCGCAAGTTCTCGCCGACTTTCTGATCGAACTCCCTCCTCTAGGAAGTAAGAAAAAACCTGAAAATACTACTTGGATCCTTCACGTTGATGGATGATCCTCGAAACAAGGATCAGGGATAGGGATCCGTTTGACTTCACCCATTGGAGAAATCCTAGAACAGTCATTCCGACTTGATTTCCCAGCATCCAACAATGAGGCTGAGTACGAAGCCATGATCGCTGGGCTAAGGCTCGCCAACGGAATCAAGCTGGAAAACATCCACGCCTTTTGCGATTCTCAGCTAGTTGCAAACCAATTTAGCGGAGAATACGAAACCCGGGACGAGAGAATGGCTGCATATCTTAAAATAGTCTAAGATCTCGCAAGACAATTTAAAGAATTCGAACTTACAAGAATTCCTCGGGGCGAAAATGCACCAGCAGATGCTCTAGCAGCCTTGGCATCAACTTCTGCCCCAGGAGAAAGTAGGATTATTCCGGTGGAGTTCATAGAACATCCAAGCATTGGACCACCCGATATAATTACACTTATCCAAGAGGAACATGAGGACGAAACGTCTGACCCCATGGATGAAGGGTAAGTAGAATCGGCCCCAACCATCGACACTAACCCACAAAACGAAAAGGGAGAGTATGGTTGCGACCAAGAATGGATGGAGAAGATTCGTCTCTCGCAGACGGAGATCTCCCCTCAGACAAATGGGCAGCACGAAAACTGAAAGTGGAAGCAGCACGCTTTGTCCTTTTAAATGGAAACCTCCTCAAGTGGAGAGATTCTGGTCTGCTTATGACCTGCGTGGAGGGCAGCCAAGACCGAAAGATCATGCAAGAAGTTCATAGCGGGTCATGTGGAAACCACTCAGGAAGAAGACCACTCGCCATCAAGATCAAAAGGCATGGATACTTCTGGCCAACAATGATCAAAGATTGTGAAAAATTCTCTAGAAAATGCGAGAAGTGCCAACGCCACGCTCCGACAATACGCTAACCAGCCGAAATCCTATCATCGGTATCCTCTCCATATCCATTCATGCGCTGGTAAATGGATATCGTTGGACCCATGCATAAATCTAAGCAAAAGGAGTATTTGCTCGTCCTAACAGATTACTTCTCCAATTGGATTGAAGCCGACTCCTACGCTGGCATCAAAGATGCTCAAGTCTAACATTTCGTATGGAAAAACATTATCTGTAGACATGGAGTCCCAAACGAAATCGTAGTCGATAATGGTTCTCAGTTCATTTCCAACCGCTTCGTATCATTCTGCGAAAAGTGGAAGATCCGTCTGAGTTTTTCAACTCCGAGGTATCCCCAAGGCAATGGCCAAGCAGAAGCAACAAAACAATCCTCAATGGGTTAAAGAAAAGGTTGGATGAAAAGAATGGCAGATGGGCTGACGAACTTGAATGTGTGCTCTGGTCACATCGGACCACGCCTAGAAAGACAACTAGGGAGACTCCTTTCGCATTAGTTTACGGGATGGAGTGCGTAATTCCCCCAGAGGTTGAATTTCCCGGAGTTCGCCAAACTTTTCTCCCAGAACGAGAAGACACCAATCAAGCAATGCTCCTAAACGAACTTGATCTCATTAACGAAAGGAGAGATCAAGCCTTACTCCGAATGCAAAGCTACCAACAGCCAGCTGCCAAATACTACAACTCCAAAGTTCGTAATCGGAGATTCAAAGAAGGAGGTCTCGTCCTCCGAAAGGTCTTTCAAAATACCCAGGAAAAGAACGCTGGAAAACTAGGCGCAAACTGGGAAGGCCCCTACAAAATCACGGAAGTCGTTAGGCAAGGAGCATACAAACTCACCTACGACGATGATTCTCCAGTCATCCGAAGCTGGAGTGCGATGCATCTCAAGAAGTACTACTACTAGTGCTTCACTACTAACAAACTACGAATTGGCTTGATCCCCTAGCGCTGGGGTACGTAGGCAACTTGTCTCAGGATAAGTCCAGCTACCAACAAAAAAAAAGAGTTTTTTCGGGGGAGTGGGAGTGCAAACATAGCCACTCCTGCACTTAGAAAAACGTCTCCAAACTCCAGTTTTCCCGAAAAACATTCCGGAAACTCCAGACATTGATTTTTCCGAAGTAATTCCAAAAAATCCTACAACTTCTCTTACATCTTTTTCAAACACTTTTCAATAAACATTTTTCAAAACAATTTGTGCAAGTCTAACTCTTTTAAAAAAACTAGCTTGTTGCTGGCCACAATAGACAAGATTTATTCTCCTTCTAAGGACTTAACCAATGTTCTATACAGGCAAAGATTGACTACATCCAGCGTACTATATAAATCAAGTTAGGTATATCCTAACTTAACATCCGAGAGGTATATCCTGGATGATGTTCTCAGGTTTCACTTTGAGAGGGGCATGCTAGCAAGTAAGGACTCGCACTTCCTTAATCCTCATTACAAACTCGATAACCCAGTAAGCGTCCAACTTGGCACACTGGTCCTTAACATCTCGGAAACACAATCTAGCTTACCACTAGACGAGATCGTAAAGTATTTCGAAAAAGTCAAAAAACAGGGAGATAAGTCAAAATAGCGCAACCCCTAAAACCAGACAGATGCATAGCTTAGTCCCCTGAACAGTAACGTATCATAAGCCCAGCCAAAACGTTTCTAAGCAGCACTGGCATGATCTCCTTAACACCCTAAAAAAAAACGCAAACATATTCTCGTCAAACAAACGTGTGACAAGTCTCCACTGATGAAATATCAACGCTAAAACGAATCTCCTACGATGCTTTTAAGAATTTCGTAATGGTAAGGAAACATGAGTAAGTACTAAACTCCGAGCTACTTTACTCCCCAACAGCATAACATACCAAACTTTATCATGCCCTAACCAAAAACGGGCAGAAATCAACCTTAAGCATGCATAGAAATCATAAAAACGAAACGTCTGAAATGCATCAAATGAAAAAGGTTCAAGTACAACCATCAGGACAAACCCCGGCCAAAGTCATCGCATGGGCCTCAAAGTACCCAGCAGCAAACAACTAAAACAATAAAGGATAAAGGAGGAAGGGATCTAAGCATGACTCTCCTCCGCAGTTTTCTCAGCGTCCATCTCACCAAGGCCACGTTGGTCCCTGTGAAATCCTCTACACCAACTTCCTTGGCCAAGCTGCCAAGGGAAACATCTCCGCAGGAGCGAGAGGCCGAAGCTGACGATCTGGAAGAAAGAGCAAGGCATCCACGGAGCTCATCGATCACACAATCTATAGCGCCCTCAAAGCCGCTAAAATCTGCCTTCAGCTTTTGGTTCTTTTCACGCTCCTCCGCTATCTCCTTGGGATCGTNCAAAAATTTCAATCACAACAGAGTTGCACACTCCCATCACATAGCAAGACTCGGAATCGCGACTTGAAACCAATCGATCGATTAAGGCCAGAGCCTTGTCCTCACGGGATCGACTCTTGTCCATGGCTACCTTGTACCCATCGCGCCAAGCTCTCTTG
>OVBI01001329.1:0-36688 GCA_900406495.1 Sisymbrium altissimum | reverse complement strand
CTCTTTTAGTAATATATAGACTTTTTGATACTAGTCTAGCAATTATCTCATTAATTTATTGAAAAAGATTAGGTGAGAACTTGAATGTAATGTACAAAGTTAAATGAAGTAGACTCGATAGTCTAAAGGCTCTAAACACAACGCGCATAGTACAGGCTATTACACACTATTAGAATATAAATATACACAACCATCCTTCTCATACACATTTTTTTCCTCCCATCATCACTTGTCACGACCACACACAAAAAGGAAGAAAAGATATCTATCATATAGAGAGAGAGAGAGGGGCACACCAGTGGCAGAAGCGTAAATAAAAGATGTCAAAAGATTGCGGTAACCACGGTGGCGGCAAAGAAGCAGCCGTCCGGCGAATAGTCTGCGCCATATTCGCCTTCATCATAATAGTTCTGATAACCATCTTCCTAGTCTGGGTCATACTGAGGCCAACTAAGCCAAGATTCATCCTCCAAGACGCCACAGTCTACGCCTTCAACCTCTCGCAACCAAACCTCCTCACCACAAACTTCCAAGTCACATTCGCGTCTCGTAACCCGAACGCCAAGATCGGAATCTACTACGACCGTCTCCACGTCTACGCTACGTACCGCAACCAGCAGATAACTCTCCGGACGGCGATCCCTCCGACGTATCAAGGCCACAAAGATAACGACGTCTGGTCTCCGTTCGTCTACGGAACCGCCGTTCCTATCGCTCCGTACAACTCCATCGCGTTGGGACAGGAGCAAGACCGTGGATTCGTCCAGTTGATGATACGCGCCGATGGGCGCGTGAGGTGGAAAGTAGGGACGTTGATCACCGGGAAATATCATATCCATGTTCGGTGTCCGGCTTACATTAATCTTGGAAACAAAGCTGCTGGTGTTATTGTCGGTGACAACGCCGTTAAGTATCAGTTGGATTATAGATGCAGTGTGAACGTGTAGAACTTTGACGGCGTTAAGTTGCTTCTTTCCTTTTAAAAAAAAAAAATTTATCTATAATCAATCATTTTCTTTTTCAAGAACAAATTTACCAAACTTCTTCTTCCACCAGCAGGATTATATTTCTTGTTTCACTACTTTTGATTGTTAAGCTTCTTGTTGATTATTATTATTATAGAGAATAATTACAATCACGACGGTGTGTGGTTGGATTTAATTGTAAATCCACTTAAAGCTGAAATAAACGGAGGATTGGGTTTCTTTTGTGTTTCGTCCTTCGTTTTTGGTTTTCCTTCGTGATTTTACTACTTCGTAGTTCGTATATCCACCGATAATATTATGACCACATAGAAGACAGTAACTGAGGAAGATTCGCTATTGAGTTTATGAAATATATATAAATATCTTAGCAGTAATATACTAATATCTATACTTTCATTCTTCAAGTTGTGAAAGTTAATGTGAAGAGGAATATATTGTTGGTAGAGAGAGCGTAATGATGCGAATGAAAAATAAATTATGAAATTAATATAAATTGCAAGGTCCGAATATATGCTCATAATAATTTTATAGGATAAAATAGTATGTACTTTTGGATGGGAAAATGTTAAAAGGCCTGAAATGTAAAATAATCGGAATGGTTTAGTGCAGCCTAATTAAAAACCAAAACCATTCAATAAATAAATAGCCAGCCTGGATTGTTCGGGATTCTTTTGGTTTACTTCATCTTTGGGGACATCTTTCTCTTGAATTATCAGAATCTGCTTTGGAAGCTGAAGCAAAAGCATTATTGCGAGCAATGCAGCATTGTTGGTTTGAGAGATATCTGTTGGTAACCTTTGAAGGAGATTGCAAAGTCCTAATAGATAATCTTCTGGGCCTGAGTCATGATTATATTTTGGCAAACATCATTGTGGATATTCGATATTGGGCTCAACGTTTTTCTGATTGCTGTTTCCAGTTTACTCCACGACGAACTAACGAGCCGGCACATCTATTGGCCCAAGCCTATTCTGATACATCTCCTCCCTTTATTTTTACCTTTTCACCATATGAAAATGTTTGTAATGCTTTGTCCTTTGACTTTGTAAACTCAAGTAATCAATAAAATTTATCTTTAGCCGAAAAAAATAAAAATCAATAGCCAGCCTATTAAACCGGTTTACGTATCCACCTGGCCGTGTGTTGACGTACTATTTGATTTTTAGAATATAGTATCAATATGACTTACCCTTACCCTTACCCTTACAAAAAGTTTATATTGTGTGTTTAGGTTACTGTCGTCTCTACTCTCTAGTCTCTACCATTGACCAAATTTTTTTAAAAAAAGATAGTAGCATAATGCTAGGATTATGAATGATCTCACTTTTGACAAATCAAGTCACCCGATGGCGGTGAAGCTACCACCGAAATTGGAAAAGGAATTCATCTCTCTAAAGAAAGAAAAAAGGCTCAAAAGCTATCGGAATGGAATGTTGTAAAGAATCCCAGCTGTAATACTGTGATTGGGCACGAAAGATGTATGTAATGTTGTTATTGTATTGACAAAGGAAACAAAGTCATTGTAAATGATAAGTGTAATAATGTAATCACACACTTTCACAGCAGAACTATATAGGCCCATGGCAACACGCACGTTTCTCAACATATCAAACTCTTTTTCTTTGTTGTTGCAAATAAAAACTGAAAAGTAAGAAACATAATCATTTATTGTCCAGCAGAACTATGGAGGCCCATAAACAACGATAAATATAGCGAAACTGGGCCTTTAGATTCGGCCCGTAAATATGCAGTGGTACAAAACGGATGAGGTGACAGAATCGCTCTATGAATTGCTACTTTTATACGCTTTTTGTGGAATGTAGCTTTGGAGAATGACGAGAAAGCCGAATGAGGTGAATCGAGATCATATGTGTTTTTTAGAAACAATTTGATAAGCATTTACTCTAGCCCAAACGAAGGAACTCGGAATCGCTTTGGATACATGTGAAGCTCTGTGCCACTAGTGGTACTCTGTTCTTGTGTTGCCTCAGAGGAGGTATCATTGAGCTATAGTCGATGGCGTTGGCTCCCAAGTTACATCCAAGACCACATGATTTTCCACTTAGTAAGTTTACTTCTCTCCCCCTGTTTGCTGACTGAAGCATAGAAACTCATATCTGCTCTAAGTGCGTGAAACTTCTGCTGAATTGTATTAGTAATCTTAGTTCAGTAATTAGTCCAAAGGTGAATTTAGTGTTTTATTTTACTAGTTTTTGTTTTTCTTGTTCATCACCCTTGTCAGTCGTAGTCCTCATCTATCTACGGCGCCTTTTAAATTTTAAAGGAATTTACATTAGCCTTATTAAACATTAAGCCTTTCTATATTAAAAAGGGCAAAGTTCATTGGGTCTTATTGGTCTGTTCTTGACGTGTAGTGTGTTTTCTTTTAATTCGATACGTCATCCACAACTGAAACTCAACATTTCATATTATATATCTAACTCAACATCTCTCGTATTATATATCTCGAACGCATTGAACAATTAAAGAATTGCCAAAATCGGGAAAAAATGTCGAGTAGAAACAAGCATTTGATTGTCACATTGAAGAATTGGTTCAGTGTTAATTACACCACACAAAATGAGCAAAAGGTAAACACCAAGTCGTTTGGTTTGATCTTTTATTTTTTTAATTTGGTTATTATTTAAACTTAATCATTTTTGAATTCAACAATATTGTCATATTGATGATCAAAATTCTCGATTTCATTTATCTCTTTTTCTATGATTATACATAAATTCTCTCGAAAACCAATTCGTAATATTGGTATATCTTTTCTTTGTTTCATTTATAATATATGTATATAAATCAAATCATATGTATCGTACAGCGACATTGAGTTCTTGATTTTTCTATTTCACATTGTTGTTCACTTGTTCAATGGTTGTACATTCCCTCGAAAATCGAATCAGAATTTGTGTATTTCTATTATTTTTATTTCTATTATTTTTATTTCTTTATATAGTTTCTCTTAATAGTATGTGTAAAATAATTTTTTTTATTTTAAAATAATATTTGTGTAAGTCCATACTTTAGAGTGTTTAGTCTTTAAAAATATAATAGACTAATTTTTGTTTATCAATTTTTTTTCGTAGATACAAATTATTTATGTAGATTCCGTTTGGATGAAATGTTTGATCGTTTTGAAATAGTGGAGGAACCGATATTTTTGTTGCCTCATCAGAAATAGTTGTGTAGTCTCTTTTAATAATTCAGAAGATGCTACACATGCAGAAGAGTGTATCAAAAATACTGAAATGATTTACTATATTGGTGATGTTATAGATATTATTTTATTATTTAGATTGTCTGATAAAATTTTGATGTATTGTATAGGCTATTGGATACAATCAGACAAACCGTTCACATAATGGAAATTATGGAAATTGGTGAAGAGAAGCTTGGAGGCAGTGGTGTGGGATGACAAACTTTATCTCCAAAACACTAGAGTAATTATTGCCATGATTGGAGTGCTTCTAGCCACGGTTGTTCTTACCATTGGACTCAATCTACCATCAACTATCACCACATTGGCAATGAAAACCACTTTTCAGATCTGTTTTTGTGGATTGGAGCTGTTTTTTCTTTGGCAGCTTTATTGATTCACAAAATTCAAAACTAAAAAGTTAAATCTATCATTGATATTAATATGTTATGTATATTGGTAGGTTTTTAAAGAATCTCTCACTTATAAAATATTATAAAAAAAAATAATATGATAACACTAAATAATATGTCTTATTTAATAATGAGATTTTTTCTTAAAAAAATATATTAAAATAATAATTGAGAGACTTTTACAATCTTTTAGCAATACACATGGTCAACAAATTTATAATAGGGTCTTGGTTACGGTAGGGTTTTACTCGAGGCTTGCATCGACAACAAATTTGATGGCGAACAATCCAGCGCTTACATGGAGGCGCCATTGACTTCCACCAGGAGTTTTCGTTTTGAGTTTTGACCACATATATATAAGTTCATGAAACCCTCATACCTGACGTCTAATACACACTTCCTATCCAGTCAAATCTTATACATAAAAATAATAACCAGGTATTAATGCCTTTTTATACCTGATTTAATATTCAATTTTTGATGGGATGCGAGTAATTTTTTTTTTAATACCGTTATTGAAAATTAAAAAAAAAAAAAACAGAAACAAAACGAAGAGTCTGTTCAATCCATCATTGGTATGTTACAAAATTACAATAGGGTCTCGTTCAGTTACTAATTTAGCTAAATTAAGAAATAATTGATACCCATAATAAACCAACCCGGATAGAAACGAAACGAAACTCATCCTTGATTAACCCCGAATCTTTGACCGGGTCAATTGCCGGTAAACCGGAGATTTGAATTTCTCCGTAATCTCAGCCGTATAAACTCCCCTCACCTAGCTTCTTCGAGAGAGCTCATCACGAACCGGAGAAGGCGACGGCGTGTAAAACGGCGGCGAAGCACAGGGAGTAGAAAACGGCGTAGCTCCGTCGTGACTATACTCACTACTAGAGTCAACCTCCTCGTCGTCGTTTTGATCCGTCACGACAAAAACCTCTTCCAGTTCGTCATCTTTCACATGATCGTCCATTGATACGCTTCCACGTGGCTCGAGGTCAGCCGTCCGATGATCGGTCTCGCTGGTAGAGTCTTCAGCGATGGTAAAGAGAGTCTCGGAAGGACCGCAAAGCAAATTCTCTCCTCCGGTTGACCACTTTGACGCCACGTCATCGACCGGCGGTGCGGCTGCTGGAAGCGGTGGAGCGGTGGCGGAACCTATGCGGAACTGTTTGTTTTCGATACAAAAGAGGAAGAAGTAAAGAAGCTCCTTCGACGGCGGTGGTGTCGCCGTCGGATCTCCACCACGGGAGGAAAACGCGTCGAGTTCTGATCCTCCGGCGATACTCCGACGACGAAACCGCCGTTTCCACCATAGAACGTAGGCGAGCTGGGCCGTGACTGCGGTTAGACAAAACGCGAATACAGCTACGAGTACGGTTGCGGCTTGGCTTAGACCCATTTTCGTGATCGCTAGTCGACAGAGCAAGAGACGATGTAAGCTAGAACTGCGTCGTTTCGCTGTCGTAGTTATTACGGATTTGTGTTTTAGAGATAGAGAACAGAAACTCGGGACTCGAGAGGGTAACTGTGTAAATTATTACAAATTATTGTACAGTTGAAGTGTCACATCGGAAAAGAGTTGCCGGGTAGTTTCCAGTTAGAAAGATCATTAAAAGTCAAAGCATTTGGAGTTCTAAATTTCTATAGTTTAGTTTATAATACACACAGATAGTGACCTACGTAAAAAACAGATGCCTCGCTCGTGAATTAGAAAGGTGAGCATCGCGTTCAATGGCTATGTGAGATTCTTCACCTATTAGAGCTTTGGGCCATTTCATTCTTAAAAAAAGCCCAAAGAATTATTAACTAATATCATGTTCAACGGCCCATTTTAGTCTACTGTTCTGGTTTATGATTAAATCATTTTTTGTTTCATGTAGTAGATATGCTATGGCCAGATGACATGTTCGTTTAAGTCGTCAGCGGTAGCAACTAGGAACACCAATCAGATGTCACTGTTACTGTTCGTTTTGCTGTCGATGTGTTGTTCGTTTTGATATGTCGCGATTGTTCCATACGATTTATTATTGTGTTGTTTATTTTGCTGTCTCTGCAATTATTTGTTGCGATTTTTAGTACTACTTCTATCATAAATTAGTAGAAAAAAAAAATACATATAATTTTCTTGTGTGTTTATCAATTAATTTAAAATTTTAAGAGATTATCAATTTTCAATTTGTACTTAATCTAGTTGGTAATAACAGATTGGTAAAAAGATTAAGACATAGAGGCGTAGAGCCAAACTTTTTATCTGGATTTTCAAGTTGAGAATCAAAAAAAAAAAAGAACAAAACTTAAGCAAATGAGCTCTAAGAGATGTTGTGTATAAGAGCTAAATATTATAGATATGGACTTGGGCCATGAGGCTCTAAAGTTCTTTTACGCCATCAGCTAATACAACTAAAGTTATACTTAGTTTGGATGCATGTATTGTGCTTACATTCTAATAAATAACTTGTACAGTTGTACTCTCTCCTTTTTTCTTATATAATCAACAAAAAACAAAAGCTACTAAGAGGAGAAAAAGTTAGTGTGTTTTCTTATTGCTTTTTTAAAGATAAAAAGCGAATTATGTTGAGATCAAAGTTTAGGTCTCTAATGACTAAATGCCCATCACAAGGCTCTTAAAAGCTTAAAAACCCCCAAAAGCAGAGAGATAGAATTTAGCTTTTTACTCTCTTTTTCTCTTGTGCTTTAAAAGGGTCACCCACTTTCTGCAACTCTTGTAAACAAATTTACTATATACTTTTCCAAAATCATGCTTAACTTTATCTCCCTTCCTGCTTTTGAGGATAAACTTTAGATTCCATGCATGAATTGATGGACAGATTTACACACATGCGCATATCATATGCATTATCTAATTTGCAGATATATTAATTTGGATTTCTTTGTTGTGTGTACACATGGGTGTTTCCTTCAAGTTGTATGATTCACATAATCATGAAATGTTATCATATAGTCATTTACCGACAAATCTTGTTGTCTCAGTTTTTCTTCTTAGGAATGGACTAGAGACTATGTGGGTAAGTAAATAAAAAGGCTTTGATAGTCATAATTGGACTATAATAATTGCTATGGGTTTAGTAAAATTACATCAAATTCCAAATATTAAAGAAAATATAAATTAAGTACTTAACAAAAAAAAGACCTTTAATTCTGGTAATTAAACACGAAAAATTAATAGAGAGGTGGACAAATTATCAAAAAACATCCGGTCTACAATCTGATATCCAGTCACATACATTATAAATTTTTTTAATATCTCAATCTGAGTTTATATGAGCCATTTACTAATTAGATCAACATCATATATCGATCAACATCATATATCGATCTAATACATTAATCAAAAACGATGATAATCTATTACTTATATTGATATTCTGTTGATGTCCTCATGAATATGTTCTTGTATGTAAATGAAATGTTATCTTCTTTAAGTTGTTATATAAATAAATCATTTTTTGGAGTCTCTAAAATAAATTCAATTGCAGTTATACACGTTTATCAAATTTTCAAAAGAATTTACACCAGATATGGATATATATTCACGTGCATCCGAATTTCCTGCTGATATTCAATATGATAAACAAGTCCTTTAGTACAAGTTGAAGTTATAGATGAATATGTTTTAGAGTATCCGTTCTCCTCCACCACACGCAACATATCCAAACAGAAATAATTTACCTACTATTTCAAATTTGTGAAAGGAGATTCATTCACAAAAGTGTTCCATGGATATTCTAATCCCCGATTTAAGGGATATACATAGAGTTACCCAAAACTTCTGAGATTTAAAAGAAAACTAAATTCGTAAAAGGGAAAAGAAAAATAGAGAAAAGCAATATAAGATTCTAAGATGGTGGCTTCTTCCTTTCTCTTGGGAAAAAAATAAAAGAAAAGATGAAATGAAACAGAGAGGCAATAAAGTTTGTGGAGATCTGTAATATCAATCAAGTTGTCTTGGATTCTAAAGGAAACAATGACCATTTTTGTATGCTTTATGTTTAGACATATTACGGGTTAGTTATGGTATGTCTAGCTTTCATATTAGAAGATCTTTTCGTAGAATGTAAAATTATTATCTATATTTCTATTTATACTATCAAAGCAAGATCATTCTTAAAAACTAACTTTATTTTTATGTATTGTTTACTGAACTATAAATAAAATTACAGAGGTGTTATTTAATTATAAATTTAAAATCTATTCTTTAGGTTTTATTACTTTGGAGATTTAACATTTAATACTGGTTCTAAGAATTTATGTGTATGGATTTTTAAATCTCTGCAATATACCTTGAATTATTTTTTTTTAAAGAAAATTATTCATGAAACTCTATTGGAATTCATTTCAAATGAATCTATATACACTAATATTTAAAAATATCTACTTTTGAATAATATATTTTAAATCTTAATTGAATAACACTAAATTTTCAGAAAATTTACTTATGATTACAAATAGAAAAATCTATTACACCAAATTTAAAGTATGATTAAGAATCATGAATTAAATAACATCGGATTGTTAGATTTAAATTCTATTCAAATATATGATGGAATAACACCTCTATAAATTGTATGCTTGTAATGCAGGTTAAAATCTCACTAAAAAAAACTTGCAAAACCCCTTAATATATAACCATCAAAACAACAACAATAAATTGTGAGACAAATAAATAAATAATTCGACTTTGTATTGAAAAAGATAAAATATCCAATGTGTTGTAAATGGATGAACTTTTATCAAGAATTCTGATAGTTAACTTAACGACAAAAGTCTCGTAAAGGGAGAATGAGAATAATATGCTTTATAAAATTGTGTATTAAGTAATTAGTATATTGTCGCATTGCATATTTGCATGTTCTTTCTTCTAGCTTAAGCGTTCTTTCTTCTAGCTTAAGATTAGTTTATCCTCTTCTTTGGTTTGATCAGCAAATCTTGTTTTAAATATTATTGAAGATCCTAGATTTGGGTTATTTTTAAGCATATATAAGTTATTTTCAGAATTCAAATAGAAGACCTTAATTCAAAACTTGCATGGCAATCAATTGATAAAATGAAAGATGAAAACCTTTAATTGCAACCAAAGATTGGTATGCATCGAAACTAAAGTTACAGAATCTAATATTGTATATATAGAAATAGAAGTAGAAGAACGATATAAAACTTAAGTTAAACACAAATGATTACCATTTAAATATGGAGAAATATTCTATCGTTCTTAGTGATGAAGCATAATTTTGCTGGTGATGCATAAGTAGAAACCCCAGCTATCATTCCTTATATAAAATTTACTTTCATAAATAATGATGGAACAGCGAAAAACATACATAAAATCGGAAAAATAAACAAAAACATTCATTTTTTGTCCTATATTTTCCTATACGTACAATTCTTTACCGCGGCCCTATAATATTATCCAACAATTTCTGTAAACTATAGCCTTTTATGCATTATTTACCACAACCAAATTAAAAAGAGAAAAATAAAAGAAACCACTTCAGTAAAGTGAATATTAACATCGTGGAGCTATTTCTCAGAAGAAGAAAACCAACAAAATTGATGACATATTTCATAAAATTAAACTTGGTGAATTCCGTTAGATGTCAACAATTTTTTTCCTTTTGGAGCCGCTTTCCGACGTTTTTTCCTGCGAACAGAAGTTATCATTTACGACCATAATAATATGATAATTTTACATTAAACAAAAAAGATGAAACAAATTCGTCTCCAGCTTCCCAGACTAGCTCGTATCCTTCTAGAACGTTCCTACGCCAAAAAAAAAAAACAAAAAAAATCTACAACTACACCTTTAACCCAAAGTATTGTCCAAGTGAAGAGAAATTCCTAAGGAAACAAATAACGCATGATGTAATCGGAATGATCATGTTCATAAACTGGGCCATGTTGCATGCATAATGTTACGTTGATGAACACTTAAAGTGAAACCGTGCATCCACAGCTTCGAGCAAGCCAATCTCATCACATGACTCTTCTTGACAAACGTCATCGTCAAGAGAGAGGTTAAGATCGAGTGCGACGCAAGTAGCAACGTTCTTGTCCTCAGAATGATCTGAACCGTCCGATTTCTGGTTAACCGGAGGAGAACAAGCTCTTGATCTTGAGCTGAATCTTTCACAGCTCAAGATCACAATCGCATCTCTCAGCGATGCTTCTTCACCACTCGAATTACGAACTCTTCCTCTCTCAATGGCTCTCTTGAAACCCATTTGAGACAAATAATCAGCTTGCTCTACATCTTCCACTAAGAACACTCTGTTTGGATCAAACGAAACAGCTTCGGAGAATCTCTCAATGTAACTCCAGCTCTGTTCATCTCTCGACCTCTTGTTCCTCAAATCTTCTGTGGAATCTGATCGTTTAGATGAGAAACTGCTCAAACAGATCGAGACAAAGCTGTCTTGAGATCCGAACACGAGTTTAGCCAATTCTCTAGCGATCTTCTCTTTAGCCTCCACATCAAGTCCTTGAAAGAACATCCATGTCTCTTCTTTTAAATCATCGTTTCCGCTGATCTTTCTCGTACTCGATCCTGACCGGCATTTCAAGACTGTTTTCGCTACTTCTGAGATTATATCCTTCTGCCATGGTACCTTGCTCTGCAAGGCGTCACATAGTGTTGCTAGGTTTTCAGCATTCATCTCTTTAAACCTAGAAGAGGCATGTTCCACCTCCATTCCATCGCTCGAAGAAGCTGCTGAGTTAATTGTCGAATTTGGATTCGAAGACAAAAGCTCTGTTTTTTGCTCCTCATGTTCTGGAATAAACAGTCTTAAGTGGGATGCAGGGGTCACGGAAGGATGATGACGATACTTGTTTGTCTCGATCACAGGCCAATCACCGTTGGTTTGAAGATGGTGGAGAGTATTCGAAGGTTGAATGGAACCAGAAAAGGAAGAAGTAGGGGAAGAGAGTGTGAGTGTTTTTAGAGATGGTCTCTTGTGGATTGAATCGCAGATTGCGTTCCACTTAACCACAAGTTCTTTTATAGAATCTGAATCCTGCCAAGTCCAAGAATGAAACATAGACGCTCGTAAAAGAAGAAAATTATAAGGAAATGAAAAATGTTGAGTTTGATTTGGTGTTATAGAACTCACAGTGCGACTATTTTGATTCTCTTTCTTGTATTGCTGAAGCCACGCCGGTAAAGCTGCAGAGGTTACATTGCTATTGCTGCATTGCAAGAACCGAGCTTCGGCTTCAAACTTGACAGAACAATCCTCACAGAAACTGAGCTGCTCCTCTAATTGATGCAGCTGCAGAGGTAAGTTCTCTGATTTCTTGACTTCAAGCTCACTGCTTTGAAACAAAATGGTGATTACTTGAGGAGTATTAAATTTGATTAAATCTTTTAGCTAAAACTAAAATGAAGTAACTTATTTTCTCCAACCTTTCTTTACTATTTCTCACAAGAAAGCAGATAAAAATTCTATTAAAATAATAGAAAAAGGTACAAAAAGGATGCACGTTGTTTCACCGCTCTTTTAGACGATCACCAAATAAAGCAAAAACACTATAGGTAAAATTGTCCTTTTCGAAAAAAGAGACAAAATAGTTAGAACATATCCAGCAAAATAAAATAATATTAATTAAAAAATGAAAAACTCATTTCTAATCTCCGGATTATGTTGATTGACCATTTCAATAGGAGAAGACTTTACCTCTCGGAGACGAGACTCAAGCGGAGGCTACTAGTCGCCGGAATAGTGAGAGTAGTGAGACACCAAAGGGACTCAAGCGAGGGTTGACCAGACTTGCATCTCACGTAAGTCTGTGAAGTCGCAAGTCCCATTAACCAAAACCTTCCATGATCTCCCATGAGCAATCCACGAGCTAGCTTCCCAATCTCCATTATCATATGCTCCACAACACAGTAGTTGTTGTTGTTGTTGTTATACGTTGAAGAACTTTTCGTTCTAGACTCTACGAACCAGTTGAGATCTCCCAGATTTAGGATCACTCCTTTTCCCACACAGCTCCTCACGAGTGTCTCCAACTCCTCTAGCTTATGCTCCACATCAGATTTACTCGGTTGTCCGAACGATGAGAACGATAAAGTTATAAACTTCACGTCTTTTAAAGCTTCGGGGACGTCTTTTTTGTCAACTTTCTCCATCACCGCTCTCACAACTTTGTCAACAGTGGCTAAACACTCTCCCACGATCACGAAATTCCTCCTCTTTTTGTCGACTAGACTGTCTATAACGTTCATGACATCCTCGTTCCTGACTGGAGTTAACAACTTTTCCTCTTTGAGTTTACTCGATGTTGTTGATTTGGAGCAAATCTCTAAAGAAACAGCTTGCTCGACCTTGCTCTTTACTTGAGGACTCGAGAAACCAGCCTCTCTCATCACTCTACTCACGCTAGGATCATCGAGGATGGATATTATGAGCTGCTCCACTTCAATCTTGACTGCTAAAATTGGTTGCTGCTGGCTCTCGATGGATCCACGCCGCTGGTGAGCCTGCGCGCGTTTGAAAGCTGCACCGAGAGCGTTAGAGATAGAAGGGAAAGGGGAAGTTGGAACCCCCAACATAGGACTCCCCGTGGAGGTCGGGAGGCGGTTTAGAGCCACGTTGAAGCAGAGCTCTAAGGCTCTGCATTGAAGAGGATGCGTGTGAGATTGGAGACAAGCTGTTCTAAGTAAACCAGTGGGAGCAGAGAGCATGGTGCTAGCAACATGGAGAGGTGTGACCTGAGCATGTCCTCTCCTTCTAGCCAAGCCCATGGCTTGTTTCACCACGTTTGCAGCCTCAGGCGTGAGGGCTTGCTCCACCGTGCAGCCGCCAGCTCTCATGGTGACAAAAACACCTTAACGGAACACAAGGTGGGAACTACTAGTACTGAGAAGTTAGAGGTTTACGGTAAAGGCTTCAAGGTTCTTGGCTTCATTCCATTTAACTTAAAAAATGAAAGCACCCAAAGAAGAAGGGTCTATTCACTGTTTCTATACTGAGGGTAGGGCTAAGTCTTAAACCTACTAGCAGAGTAAGTAAAGAGAGAAAGAGAGAGAGATCAGAGGAACAGGTGAAAAGAAAGAGGGAGAGAAAGAAAAGGGTTTTGGTCTTCAAATATATGAGGAAGGAGGATGAAATATGTATGCTTTTCTTGTGAGAGAGGCAAAATTTGGGGGTTTTTTGAGGGTCCAAAGTGGATTTTGTAGTGCAAAGTGGAATGCATGTGATGACAAAGCAGTATCAAAAGGCAAAGGTAACTCAGCTTTGCCCTTATATTCTTTTCTTTCTCAAATTTCCCAAAAAAAAAAAAAAAAAAAAGAAGAAGATGTAATGGGTACTGCAGCTAAGTGGGTCTCTTTCTTTTCTGCAAAGTGTATCACTTATTCAGAAAAGAACCTAATTAAAGATGCAAATCATCATTCACTTATATGATAAATATATAATTAATTAATAATAGCCTTGACACTTAAAGAAAATATTTGGGATATAATCACTCTCTACCTTTAGCAGCTTGAAGCTACTACTAGTCAAGTCCCAGCACTTTTTCAGACAACAGTCTCGTAATCGAGATCCAGTCAAGTAAGCTCAACTCAGACTCACATGTTAAGCAACAACAAAGGAGCCACAAAAATATGGGGATGAACAGATGTAAGAAAAAAAAATTATATATATATTTAGCTAACGGTGTCTCAACACATATTTAATTTTTTTTCTAAGAGTAATTTTAGTTTTACTCAGGCAAACATATATAGTTTAATAAGTGCTGACATGTATACCAGTTACGAAAAAATTTATGAATAGAATTTCCTACCTTATTCTAAAGTAACAGAAGATATCAATATACAAGAAAAATGTAATGTCAAATTCTGTTCCAAAAGATATATAGTCACTAATCATTCGTCTTACCGATATTAAGGACTCGTAAACCGATAATATATGTAGTTTTCTTTTCAACCTATCAAACTCCGTAAGAAAAGAAATGTTCAAGAGTGCAATGTTTCCTTCATCCAACTAACACACGGACTGATATTGAATATCAGAAAGTTACATTAGTTTCGTAATGTTACCAAGTATAGTATAATTTTTATCATCCCAACTCTTATGAACAGGCGGAAACACAGAACAGAGAAAGATCACCAGTTTGGTCTTAGTATGTTTTATTATATTTTTTGCATGGTATATAAACTCAACCCCTAAGAAATCAAAACACTAAAAGCAACTCAAACCATCTGGCCCATCACAAACATTATATATATAGTGCATCATTCGCTTTCCTTACTTTCATAAAAGTATGTAGCTTTTGGACCATAATTTTCATTTTAAAAACGAGAGAGAAGAAGAAATGAAGGTGTTTTGAACAAGAAAAAGATTAAAAGAAAGCGCACAAGCCAGTCTCTTGGTGGGGACAGTCTTCGATTGTATCTGCTATCAACACGACCAATCATTTTCATGTGCCTTATGAAATCAAAGTTTCAGATCAGTAACAGGAACTCACAAATCATAGAAAAGAAAATTACAAGAACTAGAAAACAAGATATATTTACTCATAGAAGCAGAACTGTGGATTCATTATTTTATATTTGCAACCATAAGAGATAAGAAAAGTTTGATTCTCGTACCACTAACCAAAATGCTAGGCCATGCATTGATATCTTAACTTGACATTTGACAACACTAAATATATACGGATACAAAGTTAAACAGATGCAGATTCCTATCAAATCTTTCAAGAATCCATTAAGAAAAAAAACACAAATTCATTGAATGAAGGCCCCAAAATCTAAACAGTGATTAAGGAATGTTTAAATCAATGAACAAAAATAAATAATTCCGAGTATGGATTATTCAAACATAAGATCATTGCGGTAATTGGTACAAGAAGCTTTACCTATTATACTTCTACTTTGATGAAAACATATCTCTCTCTCTCACATGTAGCATGCCACTGCATAGAAAGAAGAGAAAAATGCACCACCATTCAACTTGCCTAGGAATCTTCAATAAGATTTATACACTTTGGTAAGAGAATCATATAAGCTATATTCCCACTATAGATATGTATGTCCTAAAAGACTAATAAAATAGTAGTAAACAAATGATCTTTTCTTATGAAGAAAATTGAAGAATATGAGTATACAATTACAATATCCTCACAAGAAACAAGAAATCTTCCTTTCATTCCCCAATCATCTTTTATACAGCTTTTTACTTGTTTTTATGTAAGCCTTCACCTGAAAGCCACTATTCCCTGCAACAAGTACTATTACACTCACTTCCTCTCCCAATGCTTCTACAAAAGAAGCTAAAGCATCATTTACCCATGCATGTATCAACTCAAAATGAGGATATGTTGTGCCATGAAACAAAGAGAGGAATGATCCTACAATCATTATTCGAGAAAAGCTAGTGAACATTTTCAAGTCGAATATGATTAATGTTTCTGGAAGATAAGAGGATGACACATAATTATTTTGAACGTTAGGTCACAATTCGCAAGAGAGCTTTGATTTCTTCTATTATCATGAATGCTAATATATAGGACACGATAATTTAAACCCGCTTACGTATAAGAATACACAGACCAATGGCAAGGGAATAGATCATTAAGTTTTCTAAAGGCCCTTTGTATTTTAGGGTTTTCGTGACGTTACACAGATGTGGTTCAATGCTTAGTTACAGAAGACTTGTGGGACCAAATAGGAAAGTTGTGAGAATAAACACAAACTCATCAACTATTCTTCCTCGCTGTCTGCGTTTAAGACAGAAAAAAAGGAAGGAAAGTGGCTTTGTTTATTAGCTTAGACCCAAAGGAGATCCAAAGGGAGACCAAAATCATTTGAATGCAAAAGTGGTTTGAATGATAAGAGCAAAGGAATATGTATGGTTGCTTCAGGCACACCCAATCAACCCTTTTCTCCTTTAATAAAAATTAGCAAACTTTGTTTGCCCTAACTAAAAGATTCAAACTCTATACCACCAAAGCAAAAAAAAACTATTTGCATAAACCAGTTCTTTCGAGAAAGTGTGTGACCACAACAGTCAAATGTGAATGCTTTAACAAGGATCAGACCCCAGATGATTCTAAAGCACTTGCGGTTACGAGAAGAACAGAATGTGAAATCAACCCGTCTTTCTAGCCCACTTGCTAAAGATTTAGCCAATGTAGCTATCAACTTTTGATGAATTTGGCCTTTTACAAATATAAACAGAGAATATTTTGCATCAGATTTTAAAATTTAGTCACCGAGTATTTTGCATGTTTCACGTTAAACTGAAACAGGCTTGTAGGATCGAACAAGACAATTACAAAACAGGGTTGTCTTCGTATTTGTTTTGCAAGACAAACTTGTATTTCTTAGGCTTACTTGTCCGCGTTTATTCGGGGGAAAAGGGGATTTGTTTATTAGCTTAGACCCAAAAGAAATACCAAGTTGAGACGAAAATCATTTGAAAGCAAAAGTGTTTTAAACGAAAGAAAGCAAAGGAATATAGATAGTTTCTTGTAGCACACCCAATCAAACTTTTTTTCCTCTACGCAAAATCAACTAATTTTGTTTTCCCCAACAAAAACAATCAACCTCGGTCAGACACACACACACAAAAAGAGTCGTTTGTGTAAGCCAATCCTTTATCAGAAAGTGTGTGACCACGATAGTCAAAATGTGAATGCTTTAACCAGGACCAGACCCCAGATGATTCTAAATATCGAACTTATGTTCGCGAGAAAAATGCATTGTAAATTTACTCACTCTCCATCCCAATTGATAAAGCTTTGAGTTAATACTATATCAGCTTTTGAAGAATTTGGTCTTAAACATATGTTTTGCATCAAACACTATATATAGAGAGAAAAAAACTAAGGTATTGCTTGTCTTAACTTAGATTGAAACTGTTTTGTGAATCTTGCATGAATTGTAGAAGTCATTCGTGTGCTGCATGACTTTTTCCAGTGGTTTCTATCAAATCAAACCTTTTTCTAGGAATTTTCTCATGGGAACACATACAATAGAAGAGATCCTCTATAATTCTTTTAAAAGATTTTCGAAATAGGTAGTGTTATCATCAAATCAAGCATTAAAAGGAAAATATGGGATTATCTACTCAAAAGGGCTCCCAATTTGTTTGTTTTTTTTTTGAGAAAGCTTTATGAGCATTCAAAATAAGCATCTTTATTCTCCTGGGTGTGACCATGTGGGGAAAAAAACGAATAGAAATAGCAAAGAGAGAGAAAGATAAATATAGGAATAGTTTAAGGCATAATTCTCCTTTGGACGGCCTAACTTTAAGAAAGAAAGAGATAAACTTTAAAGATTAAAGGAAGAATGGAGAAAAGTTGTCCTAATTTTGACATGACAGCCTTCTTAATCTAATGTTATGAATCTTATTCACAACATGTTTCTTTATTCACAAAAGAATTTTTTAACAACAACAATTAATGCACAATTATCCCATAATCTAAAAGAAAGGTTAGCTTTGGTTCAAATATATTTGAGTCTTACTGAAGAATCTTAAGCGGTGGAATATATTCCACATCATTTGTTCCCTAGTTTTTCCAAGAGAGTATCATATCATATCGTCCCATAAATATGTGATTTCATAATGTAATCCAAATCGGAGCATATGCAACTATGCATTGAACTATGTGTTGGAAATGTCCTATCACAAGAATCACTAGAGCTTTGATGATACGACATCAGACATAAAAGAACAAAATTTGGTTAAAATCAGAAGGTTCCGTATCTCTAATCAAAATTCTTATATGTAGTGCTATATCACAATTAAATCTTTAAGAAAATAACTTTCACGTTACTTATTTGTAGAGGTTTATGATACATACAGTTAGCACCGAAACTTGACTTTTCCTCAACCATCTATCTTGCTCGCAGATAAAAATACAAACAATTATCATAATAATCATATAAAAACACTGTATTTTGATAATCATAAAAAACATTTTCTCAGAAAATAACACAAGAACGTAAACAGCTTGGTTATTGGTTACTTGTAAGTTGTAACAAAACAAAGTCTCTATATACGGCTACAAGAGAAGTAATCCAATGTGATGCTTCTACATCACAAAATTCAAACATAAAATTTCCATGATTGTGGATAACAAACATCAAACACGTATTCATCATGATCACAGTAAGTTTCATCATCAATCTGAACATTGTGGACAGGAACCTTCCTAAGACACAGTAGATACTGATTCAACCACAGAACATAAACAATCTTGAAAGCCAACGAATTCGAATTTTAGAATCATTACGCACTTTATTCGACAAATAAAAAGATACAGAACCTCTATGGAAACCATCAATGATTCAAAAAAAAAAGCATTGTTATTATTATGAAAATTCGTTTAAAATACACATAAAAAGGTTGGAAAATTACTTGAGAAGAAAGTCAAGCACCACTAATTCTTATAATTGTCTGAGAGAATGCAGAAGAAATGCGCCAGCGACGATTCGATCTGATCAGGAGGAACACTTGCTCGGCCCTTTCGCTTGTATGATGAATTTGATGATCGTCCAGGTTTGGGCTTGTTTAGTGATGGAGTCCAAGAATATTTCAATCCTGACGAGCAAAATAAATAGACACCCATTAGATATGCGCTTTCATAGAGCCCACAAGTTAAGACCCATTAACTTGTCTTTTATAGCAGCCTCTAATTTGAGCCGTTGATTTTATTAATACAAAGTCGAAATGAACTTTCTAAATCTATGGAGATTGACTTTCTTGGTTTCTTTGTTCGTAATGAGAACATTATGGTCTATGGGATCTTGCTTCTATCGATGATTTTATCGGATGAGTTTCCATAATAGTATATTAATTTATTATTTTAGCTTTTTGTCGTTGTAATTTTATACTAATGTTTTTTAAGTTGGAATTTAAGACTTGTAAAAAAATAATATTGTTTCTTATTATAGTGCATTAATTTTTAATCCATGCATAAAGTATGGTTGGTACAATTTGAAAAAGAAAGTTCATACCACAAAATCTGTTCCGATCTGTTTATTATTAAATATTATTATTATACTATTTTTTGTTAAATAGTTCCATGTTCGGTCTTATAGATTATTAGGATTCTAAATTCTCAGAAAACAAACAATGTCATAATCTTATTGAATTATTGTTAAAACAAAAAGAAACTGTACTATCAAAGCATTTTTTAGCAATCAGAAATTATATAGTGTTAGTGGTTTGTCATAGTGTTTACCGTATCAACTTATCCAGTTAGGAACGGATCTGAATTGTTGACTAGAATATGCTATTTAGTAAATAAAAACAAAAGTAAATATTCATGACAGATTTTAATGAAATGGTCATGGTCTGAAAGCTCGGACACTTGTCTTCTATTTCTCTGGACCAGTTCCGGATGATGATTGAAGGAGATCCATCCAGCTGCATATAGGCTATACACTGCCCCACTTTTTAGTCGGTCAGCCACATCTAAGTGCAGCCGTAACAGTTTTGATAAGATTTTGTATTGTAAAATTAAATGACATTCAGATAAGTTCATCATGCGAAAACAAAGTTGTTTCAGCATTTCTAAGCTGATATAATATGAGATAAAAAAACCCTGAAATCAAAAGTATTTAATATTAGTCGAGCAAGTAAGCTCCCTCTGTATATACTATTTTAAGTATATTGTTTAGTACTTTAAATGCAGCATTCTTAATCAAATTGATTACTCTGGTTGACAATGAAAAAAAAAACCACATTGATTACACTGACCAAACAAATTACACTGATCGCGCCAGAGACATAAACCAATCGGAACCTCATTATTAAAACAGAAAATATCTTACAATAATCTAGGAACTTTTTGTGCGCTGGCATGATTAGCAGGTGCAACTTATTCGTCTTTGTCGCATTCATTGCTTTTACTAGTGCATTGCCTCTTTTTACAACTCTCCAATTTTCATTAAACCGGATCGAGTTTATTCTAACAAAATCGGTACTGTAATATCCTTTAAAAACGTTCTACTAATTACTGCAACTTCAACAAAATATATAGTACTGAATATATCCCAAAAGTTTATATTTACATTAGAAAATCGTTTGTATCATATGAATATATCCCAAAGCTACACGATCCGTTTATTCGAACTCTAGAAACTGAAAAAGAAAGTTCTACTTTTTCTTACTTTTGATACACATGGATAGGTACTTACATGTTTGTTTCACATCAATAACCATTTTGAAGAAAAAAAAAACTTTTAAAATAGTATCATAATTAGTGGAATATTTATATAAAGTTTTTTGGTTTGGTTATGTTTTGTCGATGGAACATCGACGTGGTGTCACTGTATATCAGCATCCATCTCCTATAGTTTTCGATAATGCATACAGCCTACTTCACATGATAATGTCCAGCGTCCACAATTTTAGCATCCAATTAATACAAAATAAATTGGAAAATTTTATTTTTTTACTACTATTACAAACTTTCTCATAATTATAAACATTTACCAACCCTTTTTCTTATTTGGAAAATAAATGAAAAATCTCATAAAATTGGTCACATCGTTTTTTTTTTAAAAGAAAAGTCAGATTTCCAAATATACCCCTGGAAACTCACGGGATGCACTTCTTCTTCGCGAACCCAAACCTGTCATTCTCCAAATCGTATTCCACGTGATAGTTCTGTTGCTGAAAACTCCCGAGAATGATCGCCGGTCCACTCCGGCCACCGGTGGGACTGATTGTTGAAACCACCGTTAGACAGACGTCATCAGCGCTTCCTACAAACGTGAAGTAGTTAGATAACGGCAGCTCCATTTTCGCTCCACCTTTGAACTCGAAGATCAACTCCGGCACCGTCACTGTTTCCTTGCCGGAGATATTGAAGCACGGTCCGAGTCCGGTGATCTTCTCCAAGTCTTTCTCTCGGGTGTAATTCGACATCTGCTTCGCGAATTCCTCTGCGACGAGCTCGTAAACTGGTCCTTCCATGAAAGTGAATGTGGATCCGGAATCGACGATGGATCCTCCGTTTCCGTCGGGTCCCGGAACGAGGTACTTGTAAGGGATCTTCACGTGCTTGCTTCCGACGAAGATACGACGGAGGTTGAGGTAGTAGTACTCGAGAAACGCGGAGTTCGTGCCGTTTGGGTTGTTTCGAAACGGCGTGTAGCTTAGACCCGGTGTTTTCGACCCGGAATTATGACCCGAACCGGTATCCAGATCAAGATCGGTACTCACATTCGTATCATCGAACCGACGAGAAACCAAACAATGAGAGAATCTTTTGAGTTTCATTTGAGAAGGGAGAGATTCGGATCCGCGTCCAAACCCGGCGATACCAGCGGGTTGTCGGTTAGAGATAATAGAGCATCCGACGACGAAATCGGGTACGGTTAGATCCGGGAAATCAAGCTTGTCGGATAGCAAAATACCAGCCGTTGATCCTAATCCGTATTGGAGAATGTACGGCGGACAACCAACGGTGCAATTACGGGTATTCGGGTCGCATCCTCTGCATTTAACATTGGGTCCGAACAAGAGCTGGCATTTCGGATTCTGACACCCGATGACCTTTGACGTGGAAGAGTTCTTGGGGATGAATCTAGGGATCCGAGTCGGATCTAGACCAGAGAAACCGCAGCCGGAGCAGAGGTACCTTGAGGTACAAGGAAACCAGACGAGGCTGCTTCCTGTATCGAATACGAAAGGGATTGTCTGCGACGGCGTGCCGAAGCTCAGTGAGACGGAGTATCCGCCGTAGCTTTTAGCAGAAAGAGGGGATTTCACGACGGCGGCGGATGCAGAGGAGGAGGAGGAGAGAGCATCTTCGTCGGGTTTAATGGAGTTTGGCTGTTTGAGCTGTTGGGCTCTGGCGACGGAGGAATCTGCGAGACGACGGAGAGAGAGGTAAGGGTCGTTGGGTAGGGTTTCTGTGTGGTGAGAGGACGGAGTGAGAGGTAGTTTGACGGCGGAGACGACGGAGAGGAAGATAAGGAAAAAGAAGAAGAGAGGAGGGACAGAAGAAGGAGAAGAAGAAGGAGCCATTTGTGTTTGTGTTGCGCTGTTTTGGCTTTGGTGGCTTATGGGTTAAGTAAGAAGGCGAAGAAGAAGACAAAGAAGTGGCAAGTTGAAAAAGAAGAGCGACGAATGGCAAAAAAGTGGAGAATCATGTTCGATCTCTGTGACTTTCTTCTTCCTTTTATATTATATAAATATAATAATAATTGCAAAACCATTTTACAAAATGTGTCCGTCGCTATGAGGAAACTTACCACTATAAGTAACGTATACGTGGATATGTATTTTAGTATGTCGACTTGATACGTACAAGATGGGTAGAAACCAGCCAATATTTGTTGTTATTGAAACTTGCCAATTTGAACCGAGTTTGTGAATGCGTGGGAATGGGATTATTATAGGTCAATCATGTTCGATATATACAAATACTGAAATTCACTAGAGAAACATAAAAGGGAACTATAGAAATCAGCATACACCTCTCTTCTTTTTAAATAATTGGCTTGGTGAATTGGCCATGTGATCGCTCAGGACTCAAGTGGCTAACCCATTTATACAAATCATGTGATGCATATTTATTAATGCACTTCTTCTCTAGCCAATTCACACGTTGCTTTAATTGGTCAATTTTTTGTCTATTTTTGTTTTTAGGAATGGATTTTTCTCTATCCAACTTCGTACTCGAATTTTCATAAGGAATTTGTTTCTAATTATCTTTTATCCACAGTTTAATCACGTCTGAATACACTAACAAAGTAGTGACATGTGACTTATATGATACTTTTTAGATTGTTACGAAATTGAATATATTAATAATCATTATATGAACCTCGACGTTAGGAATCAATTGACCCAACAAAGCACGTTGAATACAATAGGTGTGAGTAATCCACCACATGTATATCTGCTGACCCTTATAAACTATGTGACTTGCATAATGCATTAACCAACAAAAAAAAAACTATTGAGTCCTAATACTTTTAAAAGTGGCAAACAGTGATAATTCAATTAATGGCTTTCCTTTCAAACAAGTGACTTGATGAAGAACAGCGTGCAGAACCGTCTTGATGAAGAATCAATAAGGTCAATATTGCTACACAAAGTTTTTTTTATTCTGCTAAAATAATGCCATGTAAAGTTTTGACGATCATGATTTCGAAGAAGTGAATGGTCACTACATATGATATATTTGCATAAAAATAATTGTATCAATTTTTGTTTCTCAAGCATTTTCAGAGTCGTTATTAATGTAAAACCATTAATCTCAGATAATATGCCTTTTTCTATTAGTAAAGACTTTGTTTCTATAATTTTGAGAATCTCTCCAAAATTCCGAGCTATATTTGCATATAACTTACCAACTTTTCTCTATTTTTTATTTTGTTTTTATAATCCAAAATCATGTTTAATGTTTCTATTTTACTATGTTTGATTTGGTATTAATAGTATTTACTCCAGTAGTTCGTCTTAGAATTGACTTGAATGTAATCATATATGTTTGACTTTATTATTTTACTTTAGATATAGATCTAAATTAGCGCTGCTTAACTTCAACTCATACCTTTTATTTTAGTGATATTTTCTACTCCCGTCTAAATTCAAAATTTACCCTCACGTTTAGTTTTTAAGTCGAGGTTTATATACTAACCTAATATTGACTAATATTTAGACCTAGTTTGACCAATCAACGTAATACCAAATAATCATCTAAGCTGACGTAAAATAATTGAAATTTTATGTTGCTACTGAAGTATTTGAGAATTTTTTGTGTTAACCAACATGAATAAGATGAAGATACCCAAAGCTTATTTTCTTTACGAATTACGGGATATCACCGCACGTATATATTTAGGTAACTGATTACTTACCCATGTGTGACGTGGCTACATATTTTAGATACTCTCACGGTACTCCGATAAAATCCGTAACTTGCTTTCGAAACAGAGGAATTTCACCATTTGCTTTAATTAATCATAAAAGTATACTAATATGTATTGTATCAACAAATTAGAATTGATTAACGTACGTAACGTTGAAATCATTTTGTAATAATAGATTCCAAATGTGAGTTCACTTAAAATATGATTCATCATATTAATAATGTAAAAATAGTTGGAACAGGAAAGGAAGACAGATTTTGAATCGTCACGGGAAAGAAAAAAGCATCAAGTGCATTGAATGGAATGGACAAAAAACAACCTATAGTAGCAACAAAAATTCCTGATAGAAACGATTAATGTTGTTTGTCCATGGAAATTAGGAAGCACGTGAATTAACCGAGGTACATGGTGGGGGTCGTGGGACCAGCGGTGCTCGACGCTGAATTACATGATGACGTCACGCTCGAGTCAAAACTATAAATTGTAACAAAGAAACGATTGAAGTGCTATTACGTAAGCAGATGATTAAATTAATTGAATTGGATTTCATCTTTGGAAGATGGAATATTTTGCTTTTGTCTATTATCAAAATACTCATTCCCTGTTTTTGACTTAGGTTTTGAATGGTCGCTCAGTCTACTTCGGATCGAACTAATCGTATGCTAAGGTGCATACAGTATGCAGCGGGAAAAATAACGTACAGAAGAAGTCGTAGTAAAATAGGCTTTATTTTGAATGGTAAGAATATAGATCTTTAAATTCAATAAACTAGATTAGAAAAGACCGTTTAACTAGTAACATGTCATAGTAATTTGTTTTCTGAAAGATATGCATATTGACTTATAGGGCCTAAGTAAGACATTACTAATATTTGACCACTCAATTGAACTATGAAGTGACTAGTGAGTATGAACTATGGGCCTTTAGTGAGACATTGCTTACTATTCTATAAGTTAGAGTACATCATTTTGGCCCATCCCAAGTAGACTAGACAAGGTCGGCTCTACATATATATTTTATATTTACTATCAAGTCGGAGCTTATCTATAAAGAAGTTGTAAAACACATCTAAAATGCTTACTACGAAGTTCAAACATGTATTACTACAACTTATAAGCAATGGTCATCCGTTGGCAAAAAAACTGCCAAAGAGGTTTCAGATCCGCCCGAATCACATATTAGAGTCACAGTGTAAAGCCTACCGTTATTCTACAACACTATATTAAGCCATAAAATAAACATTGTTTTAGATACTCTCAAGAACGTTAGAAAAAGGTTGGAAAGATAATTAAATTTATGCGATTTGTTTCAGAGATGAGATTTTTGATATCATTTTAGGTATTATAGGTTAAACTTCTACATTAATGGCCAATAAATAGTGATCATGTGCAACATCTCATATTTCTATTCGTTCAACTAAAAAACCACTTCCATCAGACCGATTTAGTTTAAATGCGTTTGATTGCAACGTATCGGAAGAATCATGTTGGTCGTTTTAAAGAAAAATGGAAAAAAATTGTTGCTTTCAAAAATTGAACATCTCAGGTAGAGATAATATTTTATGTAATATATAAAATCGGACAAAATGCATATATATCTAAATAAATATTTGTATTATACACACTGGAGGTCCTTTTCACACCCACTTTGGGGTTTTTCTGGATTGAACCTATAATGACTGGACATCTATTACAATGGAACCACTGGGACTATCTACTTCTATCGTCCCCGATACAGATTAACGAATAGAAAATAAAAATAAAAAGTACTTTTTGGATATAGTGATGTTCTCTTGTCTGGTCTTGGTCATAGAAAGTTGATAGGTCCAGGTTCGTTTGATTTGGCTCGGTCACAATTTGGAAGTGGGTTTTGGCAAAAAGTGTCGAAAGAACAAGTGTGATGTGCCAGTATCTTCGTTAGGATAATCGAGTCGATGTTAATTATATTGTCTCGAACTTCAAACGAACGTTAACTTAAGAATTCTAATGTTAGGGTGAATAAATTGACTAAGTGGTAAAGAAAGGAAAGCGAAGGATATGGATACAATGGAACATTATTCATGTGAAGTGGGCTAAAGCCGCTCCTATTTGACCCTTTTCCTGTGATGTTTTCTTTGACTTTATTCAACTCATTTCCGTGAAACATGTTCTGTCAAATCGTCGTCGTTTAGGGAGACTAATTCGTAGTGGAACCTTTTTTTTTCTAGTAAAAAATTCATTTCATAATGCTTGTAGTGGAATGAATTAGCTTTACATCCCATTGCTTGTGACTTGTATGTACTCTTAAACATAAAATAAATACTAGAATAATACACTTTTGGCAATCGTTTAAATATAAATAGACAATGGAATATGGTTGTTGTTGTGCTTTGAAAAAAATTATTTCCAAACAGTAGTCACTAGTAAAAATAAAATAATGATGGATGGAATATAATTGGATAGAATAAAATATATTTTCTCCAATTGATTCCTCCTTTTTTTTTCAAAATAAGTAGAAGAATGTCCAAGGTTCTTCATTCTTTTAGTTCTTAATGAAATTAGTTGAATTGATTTATTACAATTTTTAACTTAAGGTAAAAAAAAAATAGAAACATATGTAAATTCTATGAACTGTTTTTTAAAACCTAAGTAGTAATAAAAATAAAAATGTTTAATGTTACTAATTTTTGTTCCTTTAAACTATGCATTCCCCCCCTAAAGTGGACGAGATTGGAGCGTAAGCGCCAACCATATCTCGCTTTCAATTTATTCAATATTCTTTCTTTTGTATATTTCTGATTCTAAATAACAATAAAAAAGCATAAAACAAGGTCCCGATATTAATTTTACACAAACACGCTTTACAAGTCTTTCTTTGACTTTTAATATAGAAATAAAGTAACGTGATGATCATGACATTTTAATATATAACTTGTTAGCTCATATCCAGTCTTCAAAATACAATCCCTTCTCACACTATCTTCTCAAATGGAGGCTGAGAATTTGATGAAACTCTCTCTTCTACAGCGCAGAAACGGTGCCGTTTCCCAAACACTAGACTTAGAGTTCATCTCCGTCAACAAAGCCTCGGATGATCCTCTACCATGTTACACCTCCCTCAAAGACATCCTCCCTTCTACCACAACTATCGTAGATTCCCCTTCCGTCTCATTTGCCGCCTCTGCCATTGGTCCAACCATCTCCATTCGAAACCGCCTTGTAAAGCAAGCGGCTTGCGCCTACCTTCAGCCTTCTACTCCAACTCCTTTGTCTAATCCTTCATTACTCCAGCGTGTCTCCTCCTCTTTTTTCCGCCTATTGTCCGCCTTCTTTGATTCCCTCCTCCGCCTCTTCCCATCTTCTCGAATAAACTTCAGAGCTTAGTGATTTAGCAATACAGATAATTGGGAAACTATTCCCACATCATCTCTGGTTTTCATTTTCATAATACAGACTTGTTTTCTTTAGTTTAAAACAAATCGTGAAGGTTTTTTAGGTTCACGTAATACACTTCAGTTTGACCCCTGGAGCTTGTGGGTCGAGCTTGGCACGAGTCTCCACGAGCGATGTTTACCTTCGTCGGTTTGCGTCGATTCTTCGTAGGGAAATGATGCCAAAGACCAGTCAAGTGGAAAGAAACAAGGCGCCGTCGATTTTTATTTTATTTTATTAGTGGATGTTAAATCATTGTTTTGTAATTTTTAGTATTTTATTAGATATGGATGGTAGCTACTAGCTAGGCAATCGAAAAGTGGAGGTGCGCCTGTATCCGTATTTATGCCAACTAAATTTTTTTATCTTATAAGAATATGTGTTATTAAAAAAAAATTCAGTTTAAAGATAGGTAGTAATCCGTGCCAGAATGATAAATCTATAAACTGTTTTATTGAACATAAAATTATCAAAATGACAAAATAACTGAATTTAGTTTATGTGTATGTTAATGATATTTATGAAAAGTAAGAAATGTTTTTGTTAGATCACTTTTTACTAAATTTAGTTTAGTTAAAACATTATAAAATAATAATATATCAAAAAATTTAATCTAATTTAAAATACTTTCATATTTTTGATCAATTTAAAATATCTAATACAATTTATTTTGATCGATCCATATATTTACTTATATAAAATATTAACATATTTTTATTTTTCTAAATTTCTATCAAATAAAAATGTATATAAAATTTATTTTGATCTAGACACACAGTTTAATTAAATACTCGAGTTAAATCGAATATAATTTATTAATTTTAGATGCTTATTAAATCACGTTTTGTATTCATGAATGCTAATCCATTGAATCATTTTTATAATGTCTTCTTAAAATCATTACTCACAAAAAATACTTGATAAAATTAACTAATGTTTAGAATGATCCTTGGATTTCTCTGTCTTAGCAAATTAAACCATTTGGACCAATTCAGGAAGAAGCTCAAAACCTCAAAGTCTCAGGAGTTACTTACGAAGAGACCTTGAGGAATGGGATAGGAGTAAAGTGGAAAAACTCTTACCTGAGTTTGTCTCTACTATCCGTCTCTACTGTCCTCGGCCTACGACCCAGTCTAGCTGGAGCTAAAATAAGGACATTAATTACTTGGTAACCCCAAGGTCAGGTCTCTACACGACAAGATTAGGATATCTCTCAACAATCTCTCTTCAAACTCAAACCTGTAGCTACCCCACAGAGATTAACTGGTCAAAGAATGTATGGTCAATAGGCCTGAGCACATCCGGGAAAATTTCAGTACCCGTGATCCGCGATCCGGTCCATCCCAAACAAATACTTAGTATAAGTTTTTAGCATATAATTTAGGTTATGATCAATGACTTGCGAGAACTACTTGCGAGAACCTAACGAGTGCAATGTAATGACTTGTTATAAGCTACCTAAAACTACTTGCGAGAACCTAACGAGTGCAATGTCATTAGAAGAGGAAGATTCATTGTACTCGTTTTTTTTTCTCTCAAGTAATGTCGAGTAGATATTTTGAGGGTGCAAACTCTCTAGATGCTGAGCTGGGAGCCGGCCTTCATTCGTTTGGAGAAATATTCTACATGGGAGAGATTTATTGGTAAATAATGGAAAAACTGCAACAACTTCATTTTTTGAAGAATAATGTTCTTTCATATTTATGATATTTGCATTGGTAGCCAAAAAAAAAAAGAATGATGTTCAAAGCAACGGAGACAATCGAGAAGATCAAAGAAGATTCGTGGCAATGGTTTCAATGCCAAAATATTCAGACATTTGAGCAACTCTTCAGTCACTGTGGTCCAAAAAGAAAAAGCTAAGTGGCAGCAACCTCAAATGTCTTGGATTAAATGCAATATAGAGGTTTCTTGGAACTAAAGAACTAAGATGGGTGGTGCGGCTTGGGTTCTGCGGAATGATTTAGGAGTAACTTTGCAACATAGCAGAAAATCCTTTATCAGCATTCTCTCATTGATGGAGTTAAACGTGGCTGCTTGACTGTGAGCAATCGAGAATATGATAAGTCTGAAAGTAAGCAGGGTACGTAGTTTTTGCAGCAGAAGCGAATGATGATATATTTAATTGGTGTAGTGACCATACACCCTGCTTGGTTTGTCTTCAAGTATAAATCCTCGGTAATTTTTAAATCTTTTGTTGAAAATTCTGCAGTGGAGATTGATCCACAGCCAAAAACAAAGCTAATGGTAGGATAGCTAAAAGCGTAACTTGTGAGAATCGTTGGCAATCATATGTGGCATTAGGATTCCCTGTTTGGCTCGAGGAATATTTTGTTAGGGAAGATAGTGTTACCTCTGTGTAACGCTCGGTTTTGAGCCCTGGTGTGATTGTTTTGATCCTCTGTTTTTGTGGTTTTGATGTAAATTGGCAGACGAAAAAAATATGTACATATTATGCGTTAGTCTTCTGCATATGGTACGTGCCAAAAAGATCTCACATGTAATTGATTACCTGCATAATAATATCGACACATGTGACTAACAGTTCAAAAAAAAAAAACAAAAGACACATGTGACTATAAAATCTTATTTCCTATGACTATGATTATCAAATGCAGAATTTAAGAAGAAACATAACCATTCGAATCAATTTTGTTTAATCTTCTCGTCCATCTCAAACAACGACGATAAACAACAAACAACGTCCCTACTCTTCTCGCCTAATAAATTATCCGGCAAGCCCCGTACAGACGTCGACGAGGTATCATCTGAGGACGAGTACGACGTGTAAAATGATATCGGCGACGACGGAGATTCCTCGACGAGGACAGAAAGAGGTTTTTGGGCGACGTCTTTAGAAAATCCTACTGCTAAGTTTAAGAGCAAATCGACGAATGCCGCGCAAATGTATTTGTGGCTTGTCTTGACGTTGACTTTCAAGAACATGAAAAGAAGCTTCTCAAGCCTTCTCCAATCATGATGAAGCGCGTGTGATTCAACCATCTTCTCCATAGATTTCTTGAAATCCGAGTAAGGATCCTTTGATTCCAAGGACAAGAGCATGAAGCCTTCTTCTTCCTCAGGAGCGTCTTCTTCTTCTCTCTTAGTAACTTCTTCGAGTATAGAGTTTGATTTTCCTCTACGTTCAAAGATGAGTCTTTTTGATGATTTTAGTCCTCTAATCACATTCTCTATACACTCTATCTCCCGTGGATTTTCCATGACGTTGTCGGTGGTGGAGGAGGAAGAGAAGCTGCGTGAAGGTAGCTCGGGTTCGTTGACATCTTTAGGTTTGTTAACGGTGTAGAAAGTTCTGGAAGATATTTTCTTAGGGTTTTGTTGAAGAGAAGAAGGCCATGGCCATGAAGAGGAAGAAGATGATGAATTTGAAGAAAATGATGAAGATGAAGTGATCTTTTTTAGAAATGGGAGCTTCATTTTCTTTGCCATGTTCTTGTATTTGTTTGATTGTTGAGAAAATAAGACTACAGAAGAATATAACTTTTCTCTTTTCTATTGGAGTTGGATTCAGAATGTGAGTTAGAGAATTAATGGGTGAGAGAGGGAAGGAAGCTTTAAGGCTTTTGGAAAAAAGGTGGAAGCTAAGACTGCACGAAAGGATGGGTGGGTCTTTTTTTCTTAAGACCGACTTTATTTTAAGATTTGTTGTCTTTTTGTAATTGGATTTAATTATTGGCTCAATAATTTATTGTTGTTTGGTTGGGGATCATTCAATTTTTGTGAGTACATATCCCGGTTAAGATTTGTGCGTATTAATTACAAATGTTCATATCTGAATTTCCAAAATCCAAATATATTATTACATTAACTTAATTTATTTACTACATTAATTAATCCTAAAAGTGTATATATAGAGTCAATTCAAAACTAAACTAAATTTACATGGGATTGATACATTTCCGTTAATATTACGTACTTTAATTCACTATCTAAAATATATATTAATATTACGTGAATTTGTCAATGAAAATGCAAGTCACATGCACGATAAGGACATGCATATTATAGTACATTTAAGTTTTATTTAATTTGAGTTTTTATCTTAGTTTTTGAACAAAAACTGAGATATTTGATTATTAAATAAATAATAGATTTTAAAACATCTCGTTGATCAGAAAAATCTTTGTTAATCAGCACTCTAACTTTCTTATATAGGTTTTGTTAGAAGAAAGTCGATGGATGATCGTACTCTTTAAATTTTTAAAATGAGCAAGACTATGTTACATAAAATAATCAGAAGAAAAATCAAAATAATTCCGTATAGTATATGGAACGTAACTACGCACTCTGAATTAGTGTCTGCAAAAGCCAAAAGCTAACGTCAGTTTGTCTTTGATTATTAAAATGTAGATACACACAACAACATGCATGACAGAAACGAACTCCAAAGTAAAATCAATTCAACAACATCACCAAAATAATTAGTTGAAACTTGATAGCTGTACCTGCAAAAATATCCACCATGATCATAATATTATAATTATTTCTTATAATTAGTTTGCCCAAAAATAAAGACTAGGTACCATAAAATTTGAACACATCAGCACTTATCCCCAGACCCCCTAGAGGAGTAATCAAATTTTCCGTTGATAGCTAAACGATACCATTTTTTGGTAAAATAATGGTAAACTTATACTAGTAATCATCTCTTTTCGATTATATTAGCTAAGTGAATGATTCGAGCTATGTTCTATGAAATTTGGTAGTCGTTTAATTAAAGGTTAAATGATCGACTTTTTGGAACTGTTGAGTGTCAAAACATGACCTAGATCGAGCTTAAGATATTGTAGTACGAAGATATATAATTTAAATTAAATTGCAAATTAACAACGAATTGAAATATTTACATATAGGCATGTGTACGTATCCGACACTTTAAATATAGCACAATGAATTAAAAGGGGAGAAATAGAAAGTAAAACTCAACGAACAGGCGAACGAACCAACTAACTATCAAAGATTCAAAAGATATGACGTCGATGCTAAAAAATTAATGTTCGTAGCAGTCGCTTCAACTGAAACATTTCCCAAACATTAATTATATTTAACATCTCTTTCCCGAATCTGATGCAGCTTTAATGCTAGGACCTTAATAGTTAAAGCCATCGGCTTGGATGGCCCGGCTTAAATACGAACATATCTACAAGAAATTTGGATTGGTCTGGTCCAAGAAAGTTTTAGCTTAGAAATTGTAGTTTGGCTGTCTGAGTCCAAACATAGGTTAATACCAATCAAGTTTAAAGTTGTAACGTGCGAGAACAAATGTTAAAAAGGAAAAAAAAAATGAGAAGGGACAAAAGTCTAATCTTTTAATGCTTACCTTCACGTATTTCCTCGTGTGGCAGACTTGGCACCCACAAACATAATGCTATATCCCGAATCTTTTAAAGCAGTCTGAAATAGTGACTTTTGATATGACCGTATTTGATTTCTATTCACTATATTACTATTTACATGCATATAATAGAACTAATTCATACGTTTCGTTATCAGTGTCGTTTTGTAATTTTTCTACATATTAATATATTATTCAAGTTTCTATTATACCTTAATTAATATACATGAATTTATTTTTTTTTCTAATTAATAAGTTGAAAGATTATAGATGACTGGAATTTTGTTGAACATTTACATTGAAAAATACAAAATAACATTCTTTATGAAACAAAAATAAAATTATACTTACAACACTACTAATTATATAAAAGAGAGGTATTATAAAATTTTCAGCAGAAGAAACACATGTGTAATTACGTTGATTATTAAAGTTCCTTACACCAAAATTTTGATGGGTCATATGTTGATTTTTTTTGTTTGGGTCGAAGGTCATATGTTGATACTAAAAACAACAATCAACAGCAAATAGAGATATTAACTTCGTCTTTGTCGATGCCATGATTGCATATGATCCACAAACAAAAATACCTGCCCCTCTCTATTAAGATACCAAATAAAATGGAAGCAATTAAGGATAAATTCAAAGTAAATCTTCCGATCTTCCTTTTGAATAACGTGCATCAACACATGCATGGTACGAATATACGAGGCTTAACAATATATGGATCCTGGACTCCACCAACATATACGCTAATTATCATATAATAAGTACACTTTTATTAGTATCCGTAATGAAATCATTGGTATTTGGTACTAATCCATTACACAAATTGATTATTTTGTCTTGCTTTCGGAAAAGAAATTCAGTTTTTGTATTGACAAAGAGACAACTACAAAAATAGATTAAATTAGAAAATATATCGTAGTACCAGGCATGCACACGCATTGGAAGCAAAGAACGAAGGAGAGCTCATGAATATACTAATTGTTCATACAGCATAAGATGAAACCTCCGAAAAAGATCTATTGCCTATTGGGTCTGTATCAATCACTCTAGACGTACGCAACTCTTATAGATTCTAACGAAAGACAAACGTCAATTGTGCATGTTTACCTCGTCTGTCACGACTTCTCAAGTTTGTACATATCATTTATCTATTTAGTCGTCTTCATGATACATTTGGAGGCTTCTCTAGCTGTGATGAAGCGTGTGTACCTCAACCATCTCCACCATGAATCATTTGAAATGAGAGAAAAGGTGGACTGATTCCAAGGACAAGAGCATGAATCCTTGTTCCTCATCTCTTCGAGTATAGATTTGGATTTTCCTTTTCGTTCAAAAATGAGTCTTTCTGATGGCTTTATACCTTTGATCACATTCTCTATGGATTCGGTCTCCGGAAGCTCTTCTATGCCGTCAATGGACTCGGTCTCCGGCAGCTCTTCTATGCCGTCAGAAGTGGATGAGGTGGAGGATAAGGTGATGGTATGAAGTGGCTTCATTTCCTCTTCTTCCTCTTCGACGTCGAAAGGGTTGTTTGCGATAACAGTGGTTCTGAAAGATATGGTTCTAGGGTTTTGATGGCAAGAAGGCCAATCCCATGATGATGAATTTGAATTTGAGGAAAACGAAGATGAAAAATTCTTGTTTAGAAATGGGATTTTCATTTTGTTCTTGTTTATTTTGGATTGGAGTCAAATTGAAAATTTACTTAGGGGAAGTTTAAGGGTTTAGGCTTGGGCTGGGGGATATATTCCGAACTTCCTATTTATAATTTATTGACTTATTGTTTTACCTAAAAAAAATGATGTTGATTGAAAGTGACCAAGCTTTATATATTCTGATGAGTATGGATATGTAAAGAAGATACGTACAGTACGAGGACTTTTGTATACAATTTAGAGTATTTTGGATCTTTGAATACTTGGTTATCCAGGCCAGGGATATCTACATACAAACATAAGTTCTTCTTAACATATTTTTATTTCATCATATTTACTACTATTTTGAAAAAACAATTGGATTACTTAACTTTTGTTTAATGTCCACTAAATTTGAATTAACATGATTTTCATTTAAATTTTATAATTGAAACTCTAATTAGATTTTTTTAAAAAATTATTGACTTTTTCATTGATCAAAGTTTTGAAATTATAAAAGAAATGATGTCATATATATATTTATCATTTCACTAATTAATTTTCTTTTTTCACATGATCAGTATTGACTAAATATGTTTTTAAAATGTCTTTCACAAATTCAGTAAAAAATGGGTAAAGTGATCTAAACATATTTAAAAAATAAAAACAGAAAATGTAAAAATATATAACAAAATGAATAAAAAAATATATTAAATAAATATATGAATCTGCATAGAAAATTATCTAATAACCAATACTTAAATTAATGATCTTAATAGTGACTTAAAGACGAATAAAAACATTAAATTCCTCTTCATTCCTAAAAAAATATACCATTCACCAAAAAATATTTATTACACATAATTTTTTAATATTCTTTATTTTATAGAGAAAGTAAAAATATTTTAAAAAAATATATCTTTCTTAATTTATATTATTTTATTCTCTTTCATTTTTATTATTCTTATATTAGTTACCATTCAAAATTCAAAGCCTTAAATACTTAAATTATAAGTTCTGTCTTAAATAGTTTAGGTAGGCGTAGCTGTATATATTTATTAGCTATAATAATAGTTCTGGTAAACATAATAATAACCGTGTCTACCACAATTTTTTGTGCGTGTTCTTCTAAAGCCTGTCGACAGACTCACACTATTATATGGATGCAACTATAGTTCTCCGAATTTAATTCCATAATATCACCATATTTATTAGTTGCAACTTGACAAAGTTACATTAGATTTAGAATAATGGCATGTGTCTATGCGACTATGCGTTACCATGCGTATATGATGTCTTAAACACCATCTAAAGTTTGAAGACGTAGCAACAAAGTTTTAATCAAATAGAAAAAAATGTTTGAAGAAGTAACTTCTCGCATAACTCTCTACTAGGTAGTAATCCGCGTCTTGCGAGGAATGTGATATTTATATAAATATTTTATTATATAATATATTTTGAAATCATATAAAATAATTTTGAATATAATTTTGAAAATTATATTATCTATATAAATGATTATGAAAATATTTTTCTAAAATTTTATATTTTCATAAATTCTATCATCTTATATAAATGATTTATTAAAATGGTTATTCCAAAAATAATCAATAATAATAATTATAATAAGATAAATAATTAAAGTTAAAAAATTTAGAAAATTTAATCTTTTAATCAATTAGTACTTTTTCAATAATTACACCACTAACAACAAAATATTTTTTTAAAGCATACAATTTTCATTTTATTTTATATAATATTGTAAGATTTTAAATAATAGACTAAACTATAAAAAGGTATAAAAATAAAAATTC